>JAUTBV010096259.1:0-16967 GCA_032361325.1 Lepetodrilus fucensis
ACTTCACAGCAGAATAACATGGAGTAGTAGTAATATATTAATGGAAGTCAGTAAAAAGCCAAGTTACATTGCGATAACGGTTTTCTTGTGATAAAGAAGCATAATTTGTAACCGTTTATATTGTGAACAAATATTATTATTCAAGTGACATTCATAAATAACAACTCGTGGTTGTATGTATAACAACTCGTGGTTGTATTTGCATCCCGACACGTTTTCGTTTCTGACTATTGCGGGATCGCCTCTCATGTCATATACCCCTCTTCAGGTCTCGTTGCCATTGTTTCTTTTGTTCTAAGTGTACGTGTATATCAGAATATATATATACTCACTCACTCACTCTCTCACACACTCACTCACACACACACACACACACACACACATACATACATACATACATACATACACACACACACACACACACACTCACTCAATTAAGACATTCCTACTAAACAACTTGCTACATCAAATAGCCATTCATTCAAGTGGGCATTTAACGGAAATTGGAATAGTGTACTACCCAATACTAAATAAATCCATGAACTGTATTTACTCCAGTGATTTAGAAAACATATACTACTAGTATTTGATTCTATGAAAAGATAACCTATTTACGACTAATTAAAACTGTGTTTGCTTACTCTCAAATGGTAATACTTTTAAATATATGTAATTAGTAATAACATAGTATAGCATTAGTTATACATGCATACTAGTAGGTATATCAATCATTCACTATCAGTCAAGAGTTGCAAGTAGAGTGCATGTGTGCATATAACAAAAACACTATATGCATAAAAACGTTTAAAGCACAAACTTTATTCAGTATTAAACACGTATACAATTATGTGTATCTTTTAAGTGTCTTACCAGCAATAAATAGCACTAATGATGGCTCCAGCGTCAGAGCTCCAAGACCTGTAGGTTCCACCAAAACATCCGATGCTCCATCGTGAGGTGTAGGTGATCGTCACATATGTGTCAAATCATTCTTCTTATTGCTGAAAGAGAATTCAGAGTAGGAACTGAAGAATACGCAGAATCGAATATAGCCAGATTGTTTGATCTCGGTATATTGATATTGAGTTTCGACCCTAGTCCTGTTCATCGCACAGTTCCGGAAACATGTCAGTGCCGTACCCCGACCCACAAGACACACCACCACCCTGCCTCAAGACCACCATACCCCATTCCACCAACATCCCACCCCTCAGTCACCTAAATAATCATGGGAAAGTGTTGAATACGTAAAAGAATTGTCTGTAACTGAAATATATCCCAGTTATTATCATAGTTTCTAGTGGTGCATTCTCTAATAATTTGACACTATTGATACGACTATTTAAATTTCATCAATTTTTGCTGCATATTTTTTAGTATTATCGAACGCGGTCGTGTACTAACCTTCATAGGCGTGTGATGGTCCAGTGGTGTAAAATGGTCGCAGTCCGCACTACTCCGATACACATACACTTTGATAAGGAATGTCGATGACTTGTCCTACCACTCGGAGACCTAATGTAACTACATTGATGTTATCAGAGACTTCACTGACCCGTAAATTCCCTAATTGCGGTGTATAGAAAAACCCAAGGGTATTAGCACAAGTCAAGCATATCGCAGTCTACTTTTTATATACAGTTATACGAGTACTGTGAATTCGTTTTTATTACTCACAGAGCATGACCAAAAGACTAATGATGGCATTCAACGGATAGAATTAACCTAGCATACTGTGATTGACTTAGTAGTATTGTGTATTCCTTTATGAGTAAAAACTACATTGGTTGTCAATTGTAAGACATATTTCCAAGATAATCATTATCTGACGAGTATTTATAGATGCTATATAGCTAGTATACAAATCTATTCGTTTCTGGTCAAATCCTTCATTAAATATTTCAGTGTTTCAAAGAGTGCATAGTATGTATTAGGCCTAGAAGCTGTGACCGTCATAATACAGCTTGACGCTGGATTAGACTCCAGAAGACGTGGTATCTGATGAACGCTCAATGTCGTGATTGTTGATACCACGTCGTCTTCTGGAGTTCAATCCGTCTTTATCCTACGTTAAACAATTATAAGTAAGTGCATTTTAGATAAATAAATGGACACTCTATCAGACGATACCAACTTTTGCGCGAATGCACTCGGCAAATTGCACGCCCCTAGGTTTTAATGGAGGCTACCCTCTGCCGTCAAAACAGCGTCAAGCTGTACTATGACAGTCAGAGCTTCCCGGCCTAAGTATGCATACATATACTTGTATGCCTTGCATGTACTTGTTTATTAATACAAAACACGTGGGTTTCCGCTTAGTTTCCATGTATGACAAGCCTTTTTGATTACTCATGTCAACCTACCATAGAAATTAGATTATTAAATCATTTGGAAAGTCCCCAAGGTTTCCATATAAGCCATGAGCGTAACATTTGTCTTGATTTTAGTCTGGCTTCACGTCCAAGCTACTACAAGTACATTTGACTGATTTTTTTGTTTCCTACACTCTGTTTGCCTTTAGATGATTTAGCGTTCACTTTACAAGTTGAAAGGCATATACAATGTTGATATCAAACATACATTCACGCATATATAGTACAGTGTCCTAATGTGGTCACTTTCCGTATTATACCACCTTCTGATTAATATAACCAGACTAAACTGTGATGGCATTTGAGGTGGTATCTTTAACGCAGGCTTGTGTGAATCTTTACTCTGGAGATCGTATACTAATACTCTCTGTTTGCCTGGGATGCTCGTCCTGATAGCTCTGGGCAAATACTCAGATGTACTCTATGTAGTTATATATCTCACAATCGAACCGTCCTCCAGACTTCACTGTGGAGCAACGCTCCGCCGCCCCTCATTGTAACGGTATCTACAGCAGCAACAATGTATGTGTGTACTTATAGGAGAGACTTGTTTACAACCAGCATGTATGTACCTATGCGCTTAAATCTATATAAATAACGGATGAATGCTTGTATAATGCAAATATGTCTAAAACGCTACCAGAAAGTACCCTTATGTGTAGATGATGTGAACCATACATTGCTTAGCCTTCACATCAACTGTGCACAGGATGTTCACAGGAAATATTGCCTTACCATATGTGTAATAATGTAGTAATGTGAATAAATGTAATTGAAATTAAAATTGAAATTGACACATGACGTAATATATGGCTAACTGTATATGGTAGTTTATGAAGCATTGCTGATCTCTAACCGGAAGTACTATAGGCCTACTATGTACATATATGTACTAATGTAAGTGAATGCGGAATTGATTCGTGTCTGACACTAAATGACTAATGAATAGACCGTAGCAGATAAATGCGCAGATGTAAATGTATAATATGCAGGAAGTCAAAGATTGGAAGTGTTGATATTAATAACGGGTTTGTACTCGTGGGAGATATAATCATATTTTATAAATTGTGGCATTTCATTAAAACCTGTAAATAGAAAACCAATAGACATTATAGCATTATAGCATGTTTATCTTCATGTTTTAATCACCAAAATAAACAAATACATTGATTTACACTACTCTGTACATTACACACCAATCAATACATTTATGTCATTTACGATATCGGCAAGATTATGCGTATGTTTATCTCCCTTTATGTCCTTGGTGTCATAGTCGGCATTCAATGATCCGCTAAAGGCACATTCAGAGAGCATTTGACAACCAATATGTTCTGATTCTGATGTTTGAAAGATCTACGAGACGACATCGATCGATATGGTCAAAATATTCGCATTCCATTGTATATAGTTTATAGTCATGCTCAGACGGTCGGAGCGCGCACGGTAGTCCTTGTCAAAAATCGATGTTTAATGATTTTTTACATTGTTTTAAAAATTGATACAAATATAAAAAATCATTACAAAATCGGACAAACGTCTTTGACAATGACTACTCGCACGGCTACCACCTGAATTAATAATAGTCTGCTATGCAAACCATACATGCACGGTACCTCTCATTTATAGGACTACGAGTTCTTGCATAGAAGAGATGTGGGCATGGACTGCACACACTGGCAAAGTCGCTTCAGTGTAGGCTATAGATACTGGCAGGCGAGTAATTACTCGGGGCGTACATACTCTTCATGCTTGACGAGTACCCGGAGTTGATATCACCACGCGGGATCACCACCTTCCCTGTGGACAACACGGTATCTCTCCAGCTGCCGTCGGTGGATTCCATGTCGTGAAGGTGTTTGTTCCGCCGTCTCCTGGCTGCAACAGTCCACAACAACCATACTAATATAAATACTAAGAGTTCGGTAAGCACTGGTGTATGGATGTGTAATGATTAGAAGAGACTGTTTATACAAAATATATAGGTAATGGATTCACACTGGAAAGACAGGAACCACCTCAATAAGAGACTTATTTCATAAATAATATATATGTACCTAGATAATAGCAGGCTCGTTGAACAGACTGCTATTTTCTTATAGGTATGAAGTGCATGTACTTACTACAACACAGTGCACACACTCCAATAATTGCCACAGCAAGCAGAATCGCCCCTAGAGCACTGCCAACTCCAAGTACTGAAATATAGACAGCGTATTACAGTATGTAGTAACACCTTATTCTGAGACGGTTGTCACTGTAATGATATTGCATACTGGTCTTATACATCATAGCATTGATAAACTGCTAAAGTTAATATATCTCCAAAAATGTTAGCAGCAACGAGACAAGAAATATGGATTATGCTTCACAGCCAATAAATGACATTATCTAGATTACGTTTGTTCTTACCATAAACTATTAGCTAGTAATTGTTTATTTCTACGGTGTAATGTTTCATTAAGGCCCGTATAGCTGTTATACTATACGTATGTGTCATTATTTCAACCAACAACTGCACGTATACATAAACAACATCCTGCCCTGATATTCAGTTGTAATATACTTCCTACTGTTTTAACGTACCTATAGCAGTATCCCTGTCCATTTCCTGTCGGCGTGGAGTTGATGTGTCCTCATAGATAGATGATGATGAAGCACGCTGTGTAGATGATGGTGTCTCTCGTCCAGATGATGTACGTTGTGTAGAAGAAGCTGTTGTTGGTCCGGATGATGATGTACGTTGTGTAGAAGAAGCTGTTGTTGGTCCGGATGTTGATGTACGCTGTGTAGAAGAAGCTGTTGTTGGTCCGGACGATGATGTACGCTGTGTAGAAGAAGCTGTTGTTGGTCCGGATGATGATGTACGTTGTGTAGAAGATGATATCGTTGTTACAGTTTGAGTACTTGGAGGTGCTGATGTGGAGGTTACTAGTGCTGTTGTGGACTCAGTATTAGTACTTGTAAGAGTTGTGATCATGGTCGATATGTCTTCTATTGATGTAGTTGTGGGCATCATAGCTGTAGATTTTGTAGTAGGTTGTGTACTTAATACTCGTGTCATGCACATTACTGCAACAACTGAAATAATGCAATGGTGGTGTCATTATATATTATGTTAAATTGTATGAGAAATATTATATGAAGCAACTATAACTTGTATACTTTAGTGATCCTTGGCTTGATCTGATTACAGCGTACACAGCATGATGCTAGTTTCAACTGCTAAATGTTATTTGCATATGACATGCAGGAAGAGTGTGCAGTTAGTCAAATAGTTGATACATACAGTTTAGTACATATTTAGAATCGGTTGCTAATTAAGTTCCCAAACAGAAACGACCGAAGATCAAGTTAAGAATGCTATGATCATGGTGACACGATGCTATGAGGATTCTGATATTGATAATTACTTAAATGGAAATTAATTTACCTTTCTGTGCAGTTAATATTAAACAATACACAGGTTCTTTGGTTGGCCAAACGCGTTTCTGTCTCAGTATGAAAGTGAGGTCTGCTCCCCTGTCTAGCATATCCACTGACACTGGAAACTTGTGGATATTATCACAAGTTTTGTTGTAGTCATTCCCAGTATAAGGACCGAAGCTTGTGTAGTTACATGATGTTGTCTGTATGGTATCTGTGTCCATCCTACATGAACACTCGAAGTATCCGCCTGTAAAGCCCCTGATGTCCATGAATGCTCCACTGGCGTTCACAATAAGTCCATTGCACCTGTTCAGGACTAAAGAAAGGAAGTATTGATCGTGGCTATCCTGTATCGTGGCTATCCTGTATCGTGGTTATCCTGTATCGTGGCTATCCTGTACACCACGTCGTAACTCTAAGGTAACGTCACCACCATCCTCAAAACACTGGACATTATCACTGCGCTTGTAACTTCCGTCAATTATTTACAAATAACATCCGTCTAATATTTTTAAATATTTGACGGAGCTTACGTGTAGTCATAATGGCCATAGACCACACCTTTGGTATGGATGGATTTAGGCAGTGTATACAACTCCAGCAATGTCACTGCCAGATATGAGGACTGGTAAGTCCGAGAGGTTACTCGTCCTCATACATGTTGGCCAGTGATCGAAAAACATCTTGAAAAACAAACAAAAAGTAACACGACATGCAGGCGTGCAATGATAAAACGTTACCCGTCCTCGCTGAAAATAACCCGTCGCGGGCTCTATTTCGAACACTGATTTAAGTTACCTTAATATTAGAGTCAGGCGGTTTTGCATGGGAGAGTCGTGGTCAATAATGAAAGGTATACTAGTATTCCAATGTCATTATAATAATAAAAATAAGCACAGACAGTATACAATGAACGTCTTGTATCCACAATTATTTACAACGGTAAAGTATACTAATTAAGAAGATATTGGCTATTGTTCTCCTACTGGTATTTAGTAACTAATTAAACCATTAAAATATGATCAATGCTAAACCAATGTTAAAAGAAAAGTACACTGTCATATACGTTAGTATACATAGTTATTGGGAATACCTGCGCAATAATTAATATGCGTTACCCCTTGTTCTAAACTATAACCCAAATGCTCCTATTCAAAATATGCTCCTAAATCAGATAAGTAAGTTTAAGTTACTGGAAAACAAGGAAAATCAGTTCAGTAGCTCAATATATATCATGCTAATACCAATCATTATAACTTTAATTTTAAACTATTTGTTTCACCCTTTAAGTCCCGAACAGTCTATCTGCGCAATGTGTTAATTGGGTTAAACTGTAATAGTTCTGCGGATAGTTCAACTTTCTCAAAGGCTGTATTTAGGCAAATAATGATTTGGACAAACTGAATTTTGATTGCATAATATGTCAGGCTTCCAAATGACTCGCTATCATAAATGCATAAATACAAGACGATAGTAAATAAAATATCAACTACGGATAATACAGAAGAACATCGATATTTAGCATTGTACTTACGTAGTACTTGTAGCAATACTGTGAGGACAGTCCCTCTCCAGATGGTGGATACAGAAGACATCATAGACCACTATATATGCACGGCCGTGTAATAGTTGTTTATATGCTAACCCAACTGATAAGTCCACCGTATTACCATGATATCTATGAATATGTCAAAATTAAAAGGGCAAATTGTTACAATATACGAACACCAACGACGTAACCTCTCTTACGCAGACTTACATAATTCAAAGGCAATTCTGTCTATGAATAGTTCAACATTATACATCACACATTATGTCCCTAACACTGTTATCCTTATTTAAACACTAGCGGCAGGTTTGTCTTCCCATATACGTCTAACGGCTCACATCGGTAAATTTGCTCAGGCTAATACGAGATCTTGAAGCAGTGTTACCATAAGCGCAGCTCCATTCATCTGACGGTGGTCTTCTGAATACACTATCTGATGTATATATTGAAACAACGTTATGTTCACAATAATTGCCACTGTTGGTTATCTGGGTGGAGCATGTATGACTTGAAGGCAGCTGATCGTGGTCTTTGGAAACTATATAGATAACATTACATAGAAAGTGACAGCGCCATCAGGGTGTAACATGGGTGGATATTTTATCATTTCCTGGGCGTCGTTCTATCAGTTTTTAATATGTCTAGCATAATGCGTTGTATGTAACATAGATGGCAACCTGTAGCCTGGCATTATGTACGTAGGAAAAATATTATATATTCATTTAACTTTCCATGCTAACATCACAATTCTTGGGCTTTTAAATAAGCAATATTTGCTATGTGATTAATGTTTGAGTTGTAATCAGCTACAAACAACGTATGAACAGTATTCATCAAAACACGTATAAATGTACAACAATAATAATAGTCAATACAACAATAATAATAGTCAATTATACACATGTTTCATAATTAGAATTAACTAGATATAGATGGTATAATAGTCCACAAATACTTAAGGATTATATAATTATTATATTTGGCGACTACACTGTATGTCATATCAGCATATTTGTTTCATTTAACTATTGGTTATGAAATAATACGAACCGCAAAAATATATCGGGTAGATTGTTGTATACATATAAAACTAGAATTCGATGTTAGTATGTCAAAATTAAAACTATACTTTAAATTGATACAATGCAGAAAATACAAAGTTATTAAAAATGAAAACTAGCATTATATACTTACTGCAATAAGCATATGATAGGACATTATATCTGTGAATTACTGAAATTGGATGGCGAAACCCCATACAAATATTGCGTCAATCTTTTGAAGTTTTATCTATCACGTGCGCAAGCTTTAACTCAAATATTATTCTTCCTGTGTTTAGTTTGTATTTTTAGTTTAGTTTCATTTTGTTTAAATTATTTATTTTGTTTGTTTGTTGTTTTTATTTTTGTGCGTATGCGGGCCTGTGTGTTTGTGCACGTGTGTGTGTGTGTGTGTGTGTGTGTGTATGTGTGCATGCTCATGCTCGTGTGTGTGTGTTAATGTGTGTCTGTGTGTGTGTGTCTGTGTGTGTGCGTGCGCGCGTGCCTGTGTGTCTGTGCATGGTTTCCTATATAGTATACATGCTTGTGTTTCCAGGAAACCGAAGAGAACTTATCAACAGACATATTTCACAGCACAGTGGGGATGTCGGAAGGTTCTGCAACACCAACACTTGTCTCGACACCGCCTCCGATAACTTACTCCAACCAAAGTTAGTTCCTCACAAAATCAATGTATTTTTCTACAAGAATCTCTACATTATATGAATTAAGTAGCCAAACGTAGCCAAACATTCTTTTTTTTAAAGGGTATGTGTGTGTGTGTGTATGTTCATTTCGAGTATTTCCATTAGAATTAACGTATGTACAGTGTTTAAGTTCATAATTTGAGATAGTGTTGACTCAGTGTACATTCTGTTTCACTAATCTACTGTTACTTGGATGTTATCCTCTGCAAAATAAAACCTCAATAATCTGAACAAAATTCAATTCTGTCTGGATTTAAACTTTATTAGGAAAGACTGAGGCATACATTCATGAACATACATAAATAGGCATGTCCTTATATTATTATCGTATATAAACAAGCTAAGGACCTACACATATTTTATGTTGAAGCTTACCGCAAATTTCGGAATTCGGTTTGAGGAAGTTGGTACCATTATTTTTCCAATATGTCTACAAGTTTTTGAAGAGTACCTGGAGCCTGTAGACATTTGGGTATTCTCCGTCGTCAAAATACCGGTAGTTATAAGGCTAAATTCATATTGCCAAAAAAGTCTACTGGCCCTTAACCCTTATATAAGTATATAAGTAGATACCTATTTGTGTAGCCAATGTCAGAGGACCTTGTCGTAGAAGACCTGCTTCCAACAAATCCGTTTTATAATGCAATGCCATATTAGTACTTACTGTACTTCTATCGAACGGTAATCATTTCAAATTTCAAATTTCGACAACGTAGGTATCCAAGCAATCACAGTAGGTTCTAATGCACAGTTCGTTAGACAGTTGACATTTATTGTATACAAAGAAAAGCATCCATGATTACTCGCCTACATTGATTGTGCGACATTGACATGTGAATGACGATATAATATCTAATCATATTTTGAATAGTTTTATATTCAGAAAATAATTTACAGAGGTGAGGTGTAGCAATGCTTTGTTGACATGGTCATAACTACT
Source organism: Lepetodrilus fucensis (assembly GCA_032361325.1). NCBI lineage: Eukaryota > Metazoa > Mollusca > Gastropoda > Lepetellida > Lepetodrilidae > Lepetodrilus > Lepetodrilus fucensis. Next base: position 10,038 of record JAUTBV010096259.1, read on the forward strand.
TTATATATACGTATAAATATATTACATGTACCATTTAATATATATGGAAAATGCATGTTCAAATGAAGTTCGTGAAACGACGAATACTGCATGACTACACCCCATAGATAACATAATGTGTGTGGCCAAATACTTTGTACAAGAAGCCATTCCTTAACCATGAACCTGCATCAACTCAGGAATGACGTTGTGGCACAGCCTTACTCCGTGTATTGAATGGCACTGCCTGCAGTATGAACAATACCCTGATATTAAATATGTATCATTTGAACTACCGTCACCACGGCTATAATCCATAGATATGTTTACACATCCTTCAAGTACACTGGTATAGACAACAGATGATATGGTCGGACACAGTGTGTCAATGTGAACTATACTCTATTTAGATTACCACATATGCCCTTAGGCATGTTTAACAGAATTCCAGGAGAATGATCAGTCGTAACCACCTAGGGATTGGCAGCATATCACATACATGTACATATATAGATCATACATACGGTAGCTGCATCTCCAAATAGTAGTTTATCTAATGATTACGAAGTCAGATAGAGAAGTGAGCCCATAAGCTTTAAAACCAATAAATTAAGTCTTATTCTCTGTTTTCCTATACATAAATACATGTATATATAATAATTATAGTGAGACAAGACTTTTGTAGGGCTACGTTCCTATCATAGGAGCTATTGGAAACAGATGACATGGGCAAGACTATAGTGAAATGGTAATAATTATAGTGAGACACGACGTTCGTAGTGCTACGTTCCTATCATTGGAGCCAATGGAAACAGATGTCGAATAGTGAAATGCCAACTACTGACATCACCAGTATCTGGCAGAGTCCAGGTCGCCCACAGCTCCGGTGTTGAGGAAGTACACAGGGCGTGTGTAAGGGTAGCTGGTGGTCGCTGTCGTGACGGTGCTCATGGCGTCATCGGCGTCATCGGCGGCATCTGCCTTGCGAGTCTCTGTTGTCTTTTTATTTCTTCTCCCTTGAAAATGAATAACAATTTTAAAATACTGGCCCCAAGATTGCGAAACTTTTCTGACTACGATTCCATGCTTAACTCAAAAGTTTGTGTACACATCCCCATTTAAATCTGAGCTTGAGCGTGAAATCGTACTCGAAAATTATTCGTAATCTCGGGACATGCTGTGTCCATATATAGTGGATATAATGCGTGTGTGCGCGCGTGTGTGTGTGTGTGTGTGTGTGTGTGTGCGTGCGTGTGTGTGTGTGTGTGTACGTGCATGCGTGCGTGTTTGTGTTTGTGTGTGCGTGTAAATGTCAAAGCAACCGTTTGGTTAAGATGACAAAACAATGCGTTACATTTCTGTAAGTTTAAACAGATACTTTCTAAGACGTTAAATCGTCGCAAATGGGTGAAAAATTCCCGCAGCGACGTTAAACTCCATATTCACTCATTCACTCTTAGACGTTAAACTCAAACTAAATTCCAATATTAGGATTAGATTTCTTTCTTAATCATCGTCTTTGTAAATTTGATTAATCATTCATTTAGCAAGTACATTAATAACATTTCTGTGTAGAATACTAGTATTGACAACTTTATTGGAGTGGCGACTTACTGCAGAATATCAGCCCGGCGCCCACCGTACAGCATAACAAGAGGGCAGCGATAGTGCCTACTGCGATCACTCCAACTGAAATGCATGTAAAGCTTATAATACAACGATATTACGGAAGCAAATTGCAACTTTCGCAACATAGAATAAATGTATCTCGACAGTATACGTTTATTAGCATTATTACAGTGTCTATTTCATAACGTTGGTAACCAAATTGATTGAACTTCTAGTATAGGTTAAATGTATCCATATAATACGTCATGGAGTATGAATGAACTGACTACTGACTATGTGTAGTCTACATTCCAGTCTAAAGTTACACTTTTACTCACCTCGTACAGTATACCCTGTATCTATGCGATTGGTGGCCACTGAAAATTGATAATAAATCGGTATTGAAATTAACAAACTGAAAATACCTTTTGTCAAAGTTATTCAGACCAACTATAATGTGGTTGTATTCCTCAGTTCCAAGCAATTGTTTTATAGTTTTTCTTCAAAATAATTAAATCAAAGAATGATATTACATGGTACATTTCCCCGTATGAGAAGATGGAATTGTAAATGTAAACCTTCTAGCGCCTTTACCGGTAGCTTGAGTTGTATACTCCCCAGGGAGTTGAGAATGTGTATTGAATGTACATTGATTCATTGACCGGGGTAATCATGTAGTGCTATGAGCAAGCTTCTGAAGCATGGATTTGGCGCAATATAAATGTTCACATTATTATGCAGTGCTCCCTCGATATAACGCCCTTCGATGCACCCGGATTCGGATACAACGAATAAAATAATAAAATAAAAATTTAATTTAATATTTGTTTCCCCTTCAGTTATTTTCATCTACTAGTATTTCACTTACCCGTATATCGTAATTATGTAATTATAATTATTTTATGTTGTCTTTAACAGTAGTATTATTAGTAGTAGTATTATTAGAGTATTAGTATGTCCCCATTGATTTCAGCTCACAGTAAATACTATATTGTAGGTAATCAACAATGTATCAGATATATAATTTCAAAAGGTGGGCACCGTTTAGATTTGCAGTCCCACCCAAGGTGGAGGTGATGGTTGATGTCGTTGCTGTAGACGTTCTAGTTGGATCCGCCTTTGTGGTACTTTTGGTCATCCCCGTAGTAATTTTGGTTGTCCTAGTAGTCGTTGTGTCGGTCGATGTGGTGGTTGTAGAAGCGGATGTTGTGGCTGACGTTGATGGTGGTGTTGTTGTTGGTGGTGTTGATGTTGTTATTGTTGTGGTTGTTGGAGTTGTTTTTGTAGAGGTAGTAGATGACGTTGATGCAACTGCAATTAAATAAATACAAATAATAATATAATGCATGATCTATGCATATATCAAATTGAGCTTCACTTATATATATATATATATATATATATATATATATATATCAACGTATGAGAATACATTTTAGAAACTAAAGTCTGCTTTGTAAATCCTTAGTAGCATGCTGTTCAAAGATACTTGTATTAGTAATACATGTCACTCTAGAGTTAATAACGGTAGTCTTGTCAGATGCTTTTAGTTGCACCAAATGCTCACTCACAGGTCGTAGAGGTAACTGATGTCTGTGGGGTAGAGGACGGTGTCACAGTAGACGCTGACGTCGGTGTGGGTTCACACTCTATCCGTATAGCTAGAACAAAGTGGGGTTTATTTGTATTTAATACCAGTATGATAACATAGATTAATAATGTATTAACTACTACTATTATTATCGTCATTATTATTATTTTTAGTGGGAGTAGTAGTAGTAGTAGTAGTAGTAGTAGTGTAGTAGTGGTAGTAGTAGTAGTAGTAGTAGTGTAGTAGTAGTAGTAGTAATAGTAGTAGTAGTAGTAGTGGTGGAGGTGGTGTTAGTAGTAGTAGTCGTAGTAGTAGACCTAGAAGTAGTAGTAGTGGCAGTAGCAGCAGCAGTAGTAGCAGTAGTAGTAGTAGTAGTAGTAGCAGTAGTAGTAGTAGTAGTAGTAGTAGTAGTAGAGTAGTAGTAGTAGGAGGAGGAGGAGGAGGAGTATTAGCAGTGTATCAAATATACGACACCGTATCATGATTTTCGATTCACTTACGTTGAAATCCATGTACGATCAAACAAAATCCAGGAGCCTGTCCGTTGGTTGAAATCAGTCCCAAAGGCGTCTTAACCAGCGAAACTTCCCATGGGGAATTCGGGACAATCTCGTCATTAGCTACAATACCATTCTCACGGTTGCAATCCCATGTGTTGACGGTTTGCGTTTGCGAATTCAGCACGCTATATGTGTAATAGTCACAGTTTGGAGTTGAGAATGTCATGGATGAGAATGTCAGAGTTTGCCGTGTTTCTGAATATATTCTACACTTGCAGTTCCTTTGATCATTCGCCATGAGGCTTGAGTCTAAGTAAATCTTTGTGCCATTGAAACCCCCGAGACTGCAGAGGTTCACAACTGAAACACAAGACAGGCACAACGTGTAAGTCTACCCAAAGGTTCACAACTGAAACACAAGACAGGCACAACGTGTAAGTCTACCCATAGTCTCAGAGGGTGAAAGTAAACAGTTTAAAATATTAAATATTTATTGGTAATATATTCATATGTTCTCGTATGTTCTCGTATGTTCTCCAATAATTGTTCTAGGGGTTTGTTTTGAATGGGAGTATTTGAGTGAGACCACGGCGTGGCACAGACTCGCACAACGCGATGTCCTTTGGATTAATGAATGAATGAATCATGAATGTACATAGCCAGACACTGTCGGAGAATGCTCATGTTAACGTGTTTCATAGTATTCAGGCGTATGACGACAGTTGATGAGCAGCGAGTGCGCAATACTAATGAAAATATAGAGTAAAATATAGACTTATAAAATACATTCAAATAAACAATGTATTACAAGCATATTCAAACTACCTACAGATGCAGTTCTTTTCTTCATTCGCTATGCGTACATACTATTACATTAATAAGTCAAAAGAAGTTATCTTACCTGGTATATCGCCACTTGGACATGCTCCGTTCATAGTTGGTATTGCTGAATATATAGTGTAATAGAAAATAGTTGTACTAATAGAAATGTTAATCGTATATAGTATTTTACACATATTTGATACTTAAAAACAACCATATAGCATGGATATCAAACTAATATGACACATTTGCACATTTCAATAATATATTGGTAATGTTGGAGTTTTACTTAAAGTATTTCTAGTTGTTGTTGGTTAGTAATATAATTTAGATGGTAAATAAACTGATGAGCAATGTAAGCAATGATAACGTGTCCGTAAAATAGCCTCACCAGTTGTAGAAGTAGTAGCTGATGTCTGTGCGGTAGGCGGTGTAGACGAAGGTGGTGGGAATCCATGGCATTCTATATTTATAGCTGAAAATATATACGTTTGGTCATTAAGTAATATTATGATAATTAAATATATTACGTATTCGAATGTTAAAACTTATAAATGCTATACTACTATTACTACTACTACCACTACTATTATTATTACTATTACTATCACTACTACTATTACTTCTTCTGCTTCTGCTGCTACTAGTACTACGACTACTGCTGCTGTTACTATTGCTATTATTATTATTATTACTACTACTAAAACTAATACTACTGCTACTACTGCTGCTGCTGATGCTGCTGCTGATGATGATGCTGCTGCTGATGATGATGATACTGCTTATTAATATTATTGTATCCACCGTCATAACTATTACTACTACTACTATTATTATTAGTAGTAGTATTATTATTATTATTATTATTATGATTACTATGATCATCAAAGGTAATATCAGTAGTAATAGTAGTAGTAGTAGTAGTAATAATAGTAGTAATAGTAGTAGTAGTAGTAATAGTAGTAGTAGTAGTAGTAGTGGTGGTGGTGGTAGTAGTAGTAGTAGTAGTAGTAGTAGTAGTATTCGTAGTTGTGGACCTAGTAGTAGTAGTAGTAGTAGTAGTAGTAGTAGTAGTAGTGCATGACTTTCAGTTTACTTACGCCGAAATCCAAATACCAACAGACAAAATCCTGGATCCTGTCCTTGGGCAGGAAGGCCGGTAGTCGTCTTTACCAGTGAAATCTGCCATGGGTTATTCGGTATAATATAGCCGTTAGGCACGACTAAACTATCGTTACGATTGCAATTCCAAGTGTAAACGTTTTGCTTTAGCGTAGTAGACAAACTATATGTGTAATAGTCACAGTTTACAGTTTGATTTACAATAACGGATGTAAATGTCAGACTTTGCCAGGATTCTGAAGAGATTCTACAAGTGCAGTTCCTTTGTTCATTCGCCATGCTGCTTGAGTCAATGTAAGCAAGTCTGCCATTGAAATCTCCCAGGCTGCAGAGGTCCACAACTGAAAGAATATATAATACAACGTCAGTAACATCTATATATATAGTGATGCTTACATACGTACCAGATTGTAATTATGTCTATGTAATTGATAAATGCGTACATAATTACTGTGTTACGGAAGCAATATCTCAAATAGATAACGTGTTGTAATTACGTGAAATCTCCTAGTAAACCTCTTGATATAACCTAGTATATTATAATATAATAATATACATGTATTAATTGGCGATAAACGTGATTTACCTGGTATATTAGGATTAGTTGGACATGCTCCTTCTGTTGTTATTATCACTGAAATATAATAATATATTATAAATAAGCATTCTTTATTATATAAAGGCTACGTATGGATCCAGAAATACTATAGAAGTCAAATAATAAAGCAAAATAATATTATCTTACATTTACAACATTGGTATGAACAAATGCTTCAGATTAAACAGGTACTAATAGTATATACGAATAATACTACAATGTAACATATATGTATGTATCCCACTCGCCAATCAATTTGAGGTAGGACTATCTTGTATAGACCTGTCTTACCTGTGTTGAAAAGGACGGAGATCAACATAGGACATATCCATGAAGATTCCATTCTGAGCGGCACAGGGCATGTGTGGTGGCCACTGGTTAAACCCACCGACTGTTTATTTCAAAATGCATGTATTTTGTCATACACAGGGAAGAAGGAAGGTCGAAATATAATTAATAAATAGGCTCAGCGTTCCACACCCATCTCTGAATCGGCTGGGAGATGCAGAAACTGGTAAAACCTCTGAAATGTAAATACTTCTTGTGTTCTCTTCAAAGATACCGTAGAGCAAATATTGGCATCTTACGCTTTCTATTAGAACGCTAGCCAAATATAGTGTGAACGGACAGGGGTGAAATGCAATATATATATATATATATATATATATATATATATATATATAATTGTATGCAGTGTAGTGGAGCCTATT
>JAUTBV010096270.1:0-16965 GCA_032361325.1 Lepetodrilus fucensis
TGTTCTTAACTGATCACATAATAATACAAGTCTGTTGTTGTTGTTGTTGTTCGATATATTTAACTATCGATCGTGTCTAGTACTACAAAAAGTAGTCCTGGCCATGCTGGGCGTGGTATTTCAACCAATGGGAACGCTAGAAACAGATACGTCCTATAGGTGGATATCGTTTCGATACGTCACACTTTGAAATATCACGCTGGGTATACTTATGTTTACGGGTCCTTTTCACTCCCTACATGTGTAAGCGAGGGGGGAAATGTTTGTTTAAAGTTGTAATAATGAACATTTTGAAAATGTCCATGGAGTTGTTTTCGGTTGTTAAATCCAACGTAATATCTGTTCTTTCTCACTGCTGGGGAACAATTGCAAACTGTGTGTGGTTTTTACTGAAATGTCTTCCCGTATGCTAAAATGCGTGGGTTATCTCTAGGGGTGTAACGATAAGTCGATAAGTCTACCTATTGCGATAGTGTATGTCCCGATAGCAATCTATCGATAGCAACCTTAACAATCGATAACTATTGGCGATAGTATGATTGACTATCCATAGTTCCGATAGTAATTTATTTAAATTTTTGTGCTTATCTGCTTATTTTCTGAAACTCCAACTTGTCCCGATTCCAACTAATGCCGTCAATTGCATACCCAGAGGTGTGTTAAAGTCTGAAAATAGTGTAAACCAGTGGGATATGCGTGAAATGTAGCTAATTACCCAATAAAATATGTTTCACCATGAAATATGTAAACAAACCCGTAATATCGTATGCATTTAACATTCATTTTGCATACTAAAGTACTATCGTGATACTATCGCGATATCTTTGTCAAATTGTGATAGTATCGTGATAGTAATTCTAACTATCGCAATACTATCGTGATAGTGAAATTACCTGTGATAGTCACCCCTAGTTATCTCATCGTATGCAGCACATGGGATAATAATAGCACCCTTCTATATACGTGATATACGGGTATCTCTTTATCCCTTTGGGGGATTAAAAGGCCATATATATAACTTGACGTGTTGGTCGGTATCTGTCTACGGAACAATGGTAGCGCCGAATCTGATTTTCCGTAAAGGTCGTTAGCCGAGCCAATCAATGTCGACATTCGCTGACACGCCTCTCACAGGTAAATAAACTTAATGCCCCACGATGTACTATAGTGGTCATAATATCCCGTGTATTACACACAGGCCTATTGGGCATCCTACCATTGGTGCCAATCATGATCAATCAAAACAGTATCCTTCCGTAATGCTATTTGTCCGTTCACTGCTAAATCAGTAGGATTTACCCCCGTTACAAAGAACTATCGTAGCACTACGAGTAATTAAGCGTATGTTACAGAGAGGTTTCGCAACACTGCGGTTACCATTACGGATACGGTTAGGTCATCAGTTTGTACGTGGTATGTGACGTCAGAGACTCGCCCGACGTGTCGTTTCCCGTTTCTGGCGGTTATCTAGCCTGCTATACACGTAACGCAATTAATGTTAATCTAATTAAAGTATTTGAAGGTATTTCTACACGGTTTCCCACATAGCCTAAAGGTAGCATAATGGTAACCGTAACGGTACGTCTGCGAAACATATGCGTTACGACACGTAGAATTACGATAGGGCCTATATTCTGCGGAAAAGGAGCTCTGTGGTCCTTGTCTTACGTCCTTGTCTTACGTCTTTGTCTTACGTCTTTGTCTTACGTCTTTGTCTTACGTCTTTGTCTTACGTCTTACGTCTTTGCCTTACGTCTTTGTTTACGTCATTGTCTTACGTCCTTGTCTTACGTCTTTGTCTTACGTCCTTGTCTTACGTCCTTGTCTTACGTCCTTGTCTTACGTCCTTGTCTTACGTCGTTGCCTTACGTCCTTGTATTACGTCTTTGTCTTACGTCCTTGTCTTACCTTATTGTCTTACTTCCTTGTCTTACGTTGCTGTGTGGCTGTGGATGAGTTCATCGATACATAACGTATACACCAGGTATTAACGTTTTCCCATCTGGTCATTCTGAGTACAATACAATTTAATTCCATATCATTGTTTCTCACACTGGAAGACATCTGCTTCCTCTTAACGTGTTACTCGTGCCCCGCTCTAAAACCAGGTTCAGTGTATTCACAGTTTCTCCTCCAGCTGCTTTAAGAAGAAAGTAGTATACTATGATTCATTTCCATTTGTGATTATTAGCATCTGCTTTAACACTCACAGTATATATTCAATACTACTATACTATTAACTTATAATTATCATATATTTTTCTAATTGGTTTGGTATTTAAAATGTTTTATTTTATAATTGTTACGTTGGAATTGCTTCATGTGGGTATGCGTTATAAGGCCTACTGTATATTAGCAGTAACAATGAAGGTTTCAAGCAGTTGCCCTAAAAATAAGTTTACTATAGTGTTTTCCAATTTTCATTATTAACATTAATTAATACGTTAGTTGTTACTTTTCAATTGTTTTAAAGTTGTTTCAATTTGCAGTGCTATGCTATTTTAGGAATATAATTTCAGGTGTTTTGGCCTGGGGGAGAGATATTTTGGGAGGGGGGATGAGGAGGAAAATGTTCATGTGCTAATCCACGGCCAGTACCATGGACAACGTTAGCGGAACATCGTATAATCAAAATGTATTCAGTATCTTATACTAGATATTTCTAGTGTGTCTCATTAAGCGAGATTGACACTCCAACATGTTATTATAGCCTCAAAGGAGAGTTACCATTGGCTTCATGTTACGATTGTGTTCAGGGGTTCTATGAACATCTACATACTCATTCCTTTAGGATGGAGCCACATGACGTGTTATTATAACCTCAAGCAGGGATACAATTTGTCCATATCTTCTATGTCGCTTGACATTTCTTACATACCCCCTGCCCCCGAAATAATAGCCATTAGTGACCACGCTTCGATGACCGCTGGCCGGATTCGCCCATTAGCGTGACAAGCGTGACCACTGAGTTATCTACCTTGATAATATAGGTGTATATATATATATATATATGTCACATTATGGAGCCAGTGTTCGTCCTCAAGGAGGTAGCAAGACACTGACTTTGCGGTATTTCTGGAGTAATGGGATTTGTTCAGACGTCTTCTGCTAAGTGGTTTAGCTAGAGGGCTGTAAGAAAAGCCGATATATTGTGAGAAAAGTATCCAGTAACACGAAAGGAACACGAATAATAAATGTACTTAAACTATTTGTAATTTCAGTCGGTCTTAGTTTTGTGTAGTTGGGTTTGTTTTATGACGGGACGTTGTTCATACGATATGTATGTTTATTTGGGTTAGAACTGAGACATATCCTTATCTTATTGGGAATACATTTCCTTGCAATTGTAATTCGGTTATGCTCGATGGAAGATCAAGTTAATTTTAGTGATTTGCATTCGCAGCTGGAGGAAGGCATATATGTGTGTGCGCGCGCACAATCACACACACGCACACGCACACACACACACACACACATACACAAACATACATACATATATACATACATACATACACACACACATACATACTCATACACACGCACGCACGCACACACACAATCACACACACACGCACACACACGAACACAAACATACATAGATACATATATACATACATACACACACACATGCACAACACATATAAATATGCACACACACACACACACACACACACATAAACACACACACGTACACACACACACACACACACACACACACACACACACACACAACTTGTCACGTTAATTAAATTCCAAAAACTTATAAAATGTGATAACTCTAAGAAATACCAATGTAAGAAGTTTCTCCGCCAAGTCTTTCTCACATGCGATGCGAGTGCTTGGTGTGAGCCGTATTATCTACTCTCGGAACTACTTCTGTATTCCTGAACTACGATCACCACCTGTCCCCCCAAACCCCGCGAAAATAGTCCTCTCACGTAAACCCCCGACTGCGTTATGTCACGATGGACGCCTCTCTCAATCTCAAGTCTGAATCAAATAGCGGGCCGAGGCTTTATTTTGTCATTCATGTCCAAATCAAAAGAAGCTAACGTTCGCCATTGATGTCCTAAGATTACGTCCCTGTGCCAACTACTCCCGGCCCTCGACAGACTGCTGTGACCCAACACAATACGGACATAATAGGGATACCATACGGACACAAGGTGGTCCTTGTCAAGAACTGTCCAACTGGACACTGGGCGCCGTCTGTGGGTCAAAGACCACGCTGACCGGGTCTGATTGCGGACACTTCCGCGCACCTCCGTCTGTAATTAACGCAGCCAGCTCCTCCAATTACGGGTAGGGGCCGTCACCGGAAGTACTCGTCATAGACAAATTGTTTATGGACAGGTTCGTGCTGACGACGTTTCCATCGCTGCGTAGGGCTTGCCGGCTCAAAGCGAAGTCTCTTTACAAAGTTTCTGCTTTGTAATTATCCTTTAATAAGAGGCGAGTGTGTTCGCGGAGTGGCATCCTTGCTTTGAATGGAACAACTTTGTTCGGGATTTATGCCTACAAAGATTCCTACCTTACACCCCCAACCAATATCACACACACCCCACCCTCTGCGCGTCCCACCAGTTCCTTCAGAACACAGGAAATTGGGTTATTATAAAATAGTATAAGTGTATAAAGTGTGTTTTCTGACACATTTAGTCATACATATTTCTATATTAATACAAGTAATACTACTACTACTACTACTACTACTACTACTACTACTACTACTACTACTAACAATAATAATAATATAATAATAATAATAATATCAAAAGCTGCAACACTACTACTATTACTACCACTACGACGACTACTGCTACTACTACTACTACTACTAATAATAATAATAATAATAATTAGAACAGCAACGGCAACTCTACTACTACTACTACTACTACTACTACTACTAATCATAATAATAATAATAATAATTAGAACAGCAACGGCAATATCCGGCCTGACTACATACATACATACAAAATACAGTCATTGACCCAATGACTTTATTTTCATGCCGGATATCGCCTCGCAGTAAGTCCTGACTAACACAAAAATCAATTAAGTATGAATGAATTGGAACCTAGTAATACATATTGTGCTGGGTATCCACCTGCCTATTTTTGTGCATAACGGAAGAGATACAAAATAATGATTAATGAATAATAATAATAGCCAATGTTAGTCATGTTAGAGTTTGATATTTGTTAACTACATGTATCTGGGTATCCTTTCACTAAGCTCTCGTATCCATATATATATATATAACAATTTAATACATCTAAACAATTGAATATGTACACTTCACAATATCATGGCAAAATAATGGCAATCTAACATGTAAAATGGCAAAGCAAATCATATGGCAAAATATCATATTCATCACACTAGTGAATGTTCCATACATAAATGCTCCCAATATAGTTCCGTGAGTTCCGACATGGCATTCAGTGTATAATTCAATGTCACAAGTTCATTCATAACATCAATGGTGAGACCGACATAGTCATATTACTTCTACTATACTGCATTTCTAACTCTGGGAATCATTAACAATAAATAGGGCGACCCGTCTGGTCTGTCCCCTACGACCACAACATAATCTTTCTGTCTCTCTCGTCCCCCGGACTTTATTCATTAATTGGCTTGTCCTATGTATTTAACTCATGCAAGCTTTTCCTTCTCATATATAATAATAATAATAATAATAATAATAATAATAATAATAATAATAATAGTAGTAGTAGTAGTAGTAGTTGGGCGGGATGTAGCGCAGTGATATAAAGTGTGTTTTCTGACACTTTTAGTCATACATATTTCTATATTAATACAAGTAATACTACTACTACTACTACTACTACTACTACTACTACTACTACTACTACTAACAATAATAATAATATAATAATAATAATAATATCAAAAGCTGCAACACTACTACTATTACTACCACTACGACGACTACTGCTACTACTACTACTACTACTAATAATAATAATAATAATAATTAGAACAGCAACGGCAACTCTACTACTACTACTACTACTACTACTACTACTAATCATAATAATAATAATAATAATTAGAACAGCAACGGCAATATCCGGCCTGACTACATACATACATACAAAATACAGTCATTGACCCAATGACTTTATTTTCATGCCGGATATCGCCTCGCAGTAAGTCCTGACTAACACAAAAATCAATTAAGTATGAATGAATTGGAACCTAGTAATAAATATTGTGTTGGGTATCCACCTGCCTATTTTTGTGCATAACGGAAGAGATACAAAATAATGATTAATGATTAATAATAATAGCCAATGTTAGTCATGTTAGAGGCAATGCAGTTATCATCCTTGAGCCGTTGCTCGCAGGTTTACTGCAACATTCAGCGCTACGGATGTTGGGGGTTTCCTCCTGCCCTAAACTGACAAGTCATGTTGCGGGTTTCCTCCTGCCCTAAACTGACAAGTCATGATAATAGTGAAAGATTCTAGAAAGCGACTTTAAACCCCAATACAAAAATAAAATGTAGTAGTAGTAGTACATAGAAGAAGAATAACACAGATGAAGTCGAAGAAGAAGAACAACAAGAAATTAATAAGAAATAAAAATAAGAATAATAATGAAGATGAAGATAATAATAATAATTGTTATTATTATCATAATAATAACAATAGCAGTAACCAGAAGTAATAACAAGAATCCTTATTATATACAAACATTGTAAGCTTTCTACTGCATGTTTAGTGGAAATCTGAATCAATTATCATTGATATGCATGAAATTAAATGGTATCCCAGTTAGCATCGTTACTAGAAACCAATTGGATATTACTCCGTTTAATTGGATAAGCTCAAGAGTAAAGTCAATACGGACAAGCGTTTTCAAGTATCTAACCAGAAGCTGGTCAGGGGCGGTAACTGCTTTCGGGCATGAATATCTCCGTTACAAAGTCAGGTTTCCAATTGGCCATAGGCTTCGGCTGGAACATCTGTATTGAAAGATGGAACAAGGGGAGAGACACCCGGACCAATAACTCCACGTTAATTTGCCAGTAATCACTTGGATGGACTCAAACAAACCGGGGACATCAGTCTAAAATTACCATCCTTTGGACACCCTGCAACTCTGACCCTTTCGTCCTTCACCATCTGGTCAACAACGAACACACGTCATTCCGGACAAAAGAACCATATGCCGGAGACTTTGTCCGCTACTTAGCTGGACAATTACAAAACGCACGGACAAGGTTGGAAAGCATACGCACTATTGAATCAGTTCCTGAAGATCAAACAAAATGAGCTCACTGATCTGGAGGTTTCGCAGACATTTTGTCCTGGGCGAGTCACTCTGACATGATGTCGGGGTCTCAAGGTCACATTGGTAATGAGAATTTCAGAGGAAACAAATACTGCGAACATCGGTTTCACTAAGTGAGGACAAAGCTACCTAAGGAAATCTTGTTGAAAAGGTTACTTAAAAGTTTTGTCCGAAAGATCACGGTTCTCACGTCTGCGTGATCAGCTTCTGTCGTCTGTCATTCAAATCTTTGTCGTCTTCCCTTCAAAGTCTTCACCGACGTCTGTTTTTGTTGCACGTCTACGTAATTCGTCCAGAGCCAATTGTATCGAATGATTTCTTACAAATAAACAGGCCCTCGAAAGTGGTTACACTATGCAATTGACACACAGTCTGTGATGGAAGTTGGTCTTGGATTCCAATGGTCTAGAAACTTTCGATTATTGTAAATTACTTTTTAATACTCTTGATATTTTCCACTTGTATTCAGAAATTCTAAATTAAAACTAGACGTTCTTCCTCTTTCACCTAAAGTTCACAGTTAACACTCGAGTCAAAGAACCAAACATGAAGGAATCGTTCCATTTATTTACGTTCAAGGACTTCAACGGTCTTCATTTCTAGTTTAATGTTATTTCATTGTCAAGGTAGAGAATGGATCGCGAAAAGATACCAAAGTTCAATGTAATTCTTTTATAAGTGTTCGAGATGCTCCTAAGCAGTACTCGAGGACGATATTTGAGCTTCAATGTTGTGGATATGGTTCAGAGAAATGGGTGGATAAGGAACATACATAAACTTCCCTAAAGAAGTGGGTTTTATTTTTTACTTTTGCCTTGAATGTCCACGTACAGTTAAAGTATTGTTCTGTATAGTACACTATGTTTTACCGTAGGATATTGAGTCAGTGTAGATTACACTAATACACCGAGTTGGCGTAGGTTGTTGCATTGTACTACATTGTGTTACAAACCACATAGTGTTATTAAAGGTTACTGTTCCACTAGTACGTGGTTATTACCGTGGGTTATTATAGGACATTATACATTATTGTATATTACCGTGGTACCGTGACGGTGGGATATTTAATATCATACTATTGTAGGTTATCTGGCTTTGTCATGCTATTGCTGGTTACCGATTTATATTGGGTTTATTTCAGCAATGAAATAAACATGCATACCATTTATGATGTGTATATGTTTTTCAAACTTGTTATCCTCTCTGTCATACGTACATAATGCCAAGTCGCTTCTCCCGACCTGATGGTGGTGTCGGGTATCGGGATGGCTCAATACAGGGAACCCTACCCTTTGATAACAAGCCAGATTCTACCACAGCCCCTGCGGTGTCTATGGGAACACGTTTCATTAAACACCGTCTTATACTGTAAACCTCTCCATCAACAACTATGGACGACAACCCGGTGTCATTCTAAACTGCCTTACGTGCTTTTTTAGAGTAAAAGTCTTTTCAATCAAAATGTTCGGCGTATTCTTGCCAGATCTTCTACATCTGATAGCGGTGTCAGAGTGTATGTTGTATCCGTGCACCTACTATATAGCTCCACGGTGGCGGGTGAGAGGCGAAAGTGTACGTCATGAGATAAGGGAACGTATAGTAGTAGATACACTCAGAAGGTGAGGTTAGGGTCGAGTTGTTTCTCGAGTAGAATAGCCTTCCTATTGTAGGGTGGAGGGTCGACGATAGTGTGTGCTATCTGTTCTATGACACGTCTATGAGTAGAAAAGTCAGGGAGATTGTTAGAAGATCTCAACTGCCATCGACGAGTGTCTACAGTTGGTTAGTTTTACATGGAGGTGCGATGGAAATACTGATATCGTTATGCTTTTAGTCTTGTATAGTTTACAAATATAACCATAGAAAGAACATTTGATAGGGAATTTTCACCTAATTGGATGATATGGAATTGTGAAGCGAGGCTGACATTATAGCAAATCTTAAGTATTTTCAAGAAAGACTTCATAAAGATCTTCTCGAAAAGGTTCCTCTGCCATTGTTCTAAGACACCATGTCAATGTTCTCTCTCTCTCTCTCTCTCTCTCTCGTTCTCTCTCTCTCTATCTATATATCCCTGCCTCTCTCTCTCTCTCGATCTCTCTCTTGCTATCTATTTATATATATATATATCCCTGCCTCTCTCTCTCTCTCTCTCTCTCTCTCTCGTTCTCTCTCTCTCTATATATATATATAGCCCTGCCTCTCTCTTTCTCTCTCTCTCTCTGTCGCTCTCGCTCTCTCTCTCTCTATATATATATATATATACCCCTGCCTCTCTCTCTCTTTTTTTTTCTCTCTCTCTCTCTTTCTCTTTCTCTCTCTCTTTCTCTCTCTCTCTCTTTCTCATTATAAGTTTATTTCTATAGCTATATTGGTAAACACAAACAGACAGACAGACGAGTAGGCAGACAGTGAGATTTGTCTTTTTAATTTCCCACAGGTTAATCTTGATCCCCCAAAGCTTATCCGACGTCTATACGGAGATCAGGTAGCGGTATACAATGTATAATAAGTGTCTCGTGTTTTGACTCCACCTTTTTCACTGAGAGTCATATTTCAATCCCACGCCAGCTTCCTTCTAAATATGCGTATTCTCGGCGTAACCAACAGTCAGCATATTAAACAAAATATGCCATCAAGTTTGTGTTCATCAAACTGTAATCCTTCACCATAGCCCTTCAGTCTCGCGGGCAACCCGTGAAACTAACGTGCTCGCTATGTGTCTATTAAATACCTAAACCACTGACACGACTTCTGAATGTAGCCCGCATTACTGTTGATAGCCAGAGCGCATGAAGAGATAAGAAGCGGAGTGTCCTGTTATAAAAGACGGGGAGTTCTTCTATACAGCATCGCAGTTGCGCATCGCATTTCACGCGGCCATTATTCAAATTTCAAATTGTCTGGATTTGGATTTGAAAAGGTATTTGTGAAAGCTCTGTGACATACGGCGAGAACTACGTATTGTATTGTTTCAAAAAGCCGCGGGAATTTTTCATGTGTTTTGTGAAACTGACATTTGGAGTGGTTGTAGTACATCGTTATACTGAGATACGGCTGTTTAAGTCAATCGTTGGCTCTAACGGATCTTCATAAATTTGGGGCTAGTTTTTTTAATTCAATCGTTCACAACGGGAGTATACATTTTATGGTTATGTTGGGATTTATTTCTAGTAAAATAGTATAGCACCGTGCGTCATTCCTTATAGAATAGAACAGTCGTCACTGACAATACAGTGTGTCTAAATCTCTTCGCGAAATATTCCAATTTCATCAGTCCACCTTCACAAAGCTTTCTTAAGTTACTGCGCTAAATTTACCTTAGTTGTAGTCTGGATGTTCTTTGTATAAACATATATACTATCCTATTATAATTAAACCGGATCCCATTAACCAACAAGGTAACATTTTACAAGCGAGTAATAAATGCATTCTCGCAGACATAAAGAAATAACTTGTCTTGGAACCTGCTACGAAGTAAAAGTTTAGTGGTCACATTATTATCCTTTCGTCTGTCAAACTCCAGGCGAGGTTCGTATAGAACAAAGTCGACGACCCCGTCCAAAGGCTATAAGGTAGGCTTATCCCGCTATTCACATTAAAATAATAGCATCTTTCTCCAATCATCATGTCTCAACTCGTACATTTTTTACGGTTAAAAGCCACGTGTTATTAACCTGCTAATAATGTAAAATAGGGTCAGTTTTCGTTACATGTCGTATTCAGAATGATGTCAACTGTATGCGGGATCTTGAAATAGGCATCTATTGTTAGTTGTCTTTTGTTTGCGCGTGTGAGATTTTCTTTCAGGGAAATAAAACCAAACCAGGTCATTATCGCACCGTTGTCTGTTGTATTGTCTGATATACTTCCAAAGCCATAAAGGGAAGATTTCTTTCCAGAACATGCTGCAACTCAAAGGTTTTGACGTGTAGATAAAAACTAGATTTGTAGTAAGGAGTCGAGTTTAGCTGTGTGTTTACAGCAGAGGAACGGTAAACATATGTTATTAGGATAAATGAATTGTTCCATGCTGTGAATCGAGTTTTTTATTACACGAATCTCGGATAAAGCCAACAACATAAAGTAAAGGCGGCAGCTATTTTGTGGAAAAGATTTCTACTAAATCTCGGACCTCCGCTTTGGGAGTCTGCATAGGGCTGAGTAAGCCGTTTAGCTAAACTGGTTCCCTGTCCCGTGAGCGGTTCATACACCTCGTGGGGCAGTGACTAGTTTGGTAAGCTCCTTGTAAGCTCCTTGTAAGCCCTTGTGTCTTTGAACGCACCCTATATCTCTCTGCAGTGCGCTTGCATGTTCATGAAAAGTAACCAAACTCACTCGAACAATTCAAATCTGAATCCAAAGAAGCATGCTCTCTGGTAGAACGGTATAATACAGTGTGTGCTCCTTTATGACACAAAAGTGTCATAAAATCTACTCCATTCATTTCCAATTTACCTATTATTACATCAATCACTACAGAAACAAGTTCTGGTATAAAGGTTTATTATAAATATCAGGATATGTACAGTTCTCTCACAATAGAATCTTCATGAATATTTACAATATCACAATATTATGACACAGCGCATAATCACAGCGCCCGTCTGGTCAGCCTTGACCTTCAGGTCATCGTCCATCATAGCCACCTGACTTGTAGCCATTTTGAAAGTCATTTTATGATTCAATATTGCACTCGTTTTCTCGTTTCATCCACGACGGAGATATGCAGGAATAGCCGAATTATCGTCACGTCCGGAATCAGCATCGCCTCGTAGAGGTCCCTATATGGCACAAGGTGACGTCATCTGTCAATCAGACATGTCACGTGGGCAGGAGAGCCTGAAAATCAAATTGATATATTAGATTTTGTTTCTTTCATTTACAAATATCCAGGCCTTGCTGGAATATTAATGTTAGTGATTAAACACAATACAATTGTCATTGGCGTTTAATTAAAGCGCGTTTGGTTATTGGTTATTGCGCTTCTACTGAAGTTACAGACGATTATCTCAGTTGAAATTCAGGTGTAATTGCTTTTCATAAACGTTTGATTTATTGACACGACAAACATCTGCATCCGATGCGCAGCAATATTACTTCTGTCAGTCTGAGCACACAAAGAAGTTTTAATTAGAGGATGACTGAGTGGCAGGAATCTCTGGTAATTAACACTCACCACAAGACTAGCATTGTTCCGCCCAAAGAAAGTAGTCCCGGCTTCATTGCGCTCGCTTGTCGTCTGGAAGCGCGTCGGATGGCGCTGTTGTCTTTACCGGAAGTGAGTACTGCGTCTGCGCGTCCATATTATCTTCTGCCGATTTCTGTGCCATAAGTGTGAGGATGACTCGCTTGATGTGCTCCATGTCTGGTGAATAAAAGAAGACTCCATTAAAATAATGAAATTATCGATGGGTAAATTATGCATGAAATAATCGTTCAAGTTCTATAGCCCTACATTTCATCAACGGTCACGTGACTTCCTGTCTATTTCCGCGTCATTTCGCTCACTTGGACAAATTGCAATACCCGGTATCTCCGTTCAGATTTATCTCTTTATCAGGTTCGTGTTGACGTGATTCAAGTTTGATAACAATCGTTGCTAGAATTATTTCCATGTTGTGTGGGTCAGTATAAATTGAGAGTTTACATGCAACGTCGTAGTTCGTATGGTCAGGTGAAAATACAACACGCCAACGTCACGCATGCGTAAAAATACAAATCACGCTAAAAACCCATAAACTGCAATATCCCTGGGTTTTGTTGATTGAACATCAAGTGTGGGCTAAGTCACGTGATTGGATCACGTGACAATGTAAGAAAGGTGCAAACTACCTTAATAATTGGTCGTTACCTTTTGCACGTTGCGATACACATTGTTACCTTTAGAAAATGACCACCCAAAAGTTGTGAGTTATTTTTAGTTTATTTATTTATATATTTAAAAAAAATTAAGACGTTGATTCAAATGAACATTTCTCATACTATTAACATGTCTGATTTAAATACAATAGATACAAGGGAACTATATGTATGCGGGTTCGTGTGGTGGCATATTCGTGCAGCACTTGTATATTTTGAGTCAGAGACTCGGTGTCACATACTTGTTTGGCCTGTCTCTCTATTTAAACACTTTCTAAGTATACAGTACACCGGTTCAACCATCAGGTCAAGGAGTTCATTTCTCACCCCCTGTATACGTATACGTTCTTTGATTTCGACATGAATAGCTCTCTCTTATTGTGTCTCTAGCATACCCTACACATGCCAGAGGATGGTAAACTTCCCAGTGTGAAAGGTCACGGCGCATTGATACATTCTAATAACCGCATTACATATTCTTTGATCCGCGCGCTTTAGATATACTCGCTTACTTATCAGATGTTTAGCGTGCGACGTTGAATTGTATGAAAGGGCTCGGTATGGAGGGGTTTACTGGCCATAGACTAAACTGGCGATAAAAACACCGACCGGCACACCGACGAGAAGAAACAGTAGACGTTTATTTTTCATAGGATCCTACCAAGAACGATAAAAAAAAATTGTTTTCCTTATTCTTAGTAATAAACAATACGATAGCACCTGCGGAAACTTGAACCGACTGTTTGCAAACCATGTACACCGTTGACCAGGAAAAGTGTTAAAGCGATACAGATAGCTAAAGTGATGCATTTTAAATTAATTTAACTATTTCTATTCAATTTGCGATATTGTAACTAATGCATGACCAATCCGTTTCTTCTTCTTTTTTTTATTAACACTTTTTTGTGTTTTTTTTGTTTAATAAATTAATTGTAATGGTTAGATCATTGTGTTAATGCTTGACACATACACGTGCTATGTGATGGGTGGAAGATTTAGTTACGATGCGTGAAATACACTGAAACAGAACCATATGGTACTGCGAACTGCCGCTATTCATGAATTTGGGCTGGGCGTCCGACAAGGGTCACTTTCACACCAAAGGGGGGTCATCTATTTCGGCGTGTGAATAAAACCGTTAAATTCAAACAAAGGGGTACATCTGACAAACGATGACAGTGCAGGGTGTGTGTATAACCACACGTTGTATAACTCACACACGAGCATGCCACATGTTACCAAAACTGATGACTTAGTTACAGGAACTTAAACGGCTGATATTCTGATTACGATATTATGTTTTCTTTTCGCTAAATGGTCGTAATGGTTTTGACAATAGCAAGTTTAATGTCACGGTTATTGAGACATCTCGGCAGATCGTCACATCGGTTCTTCACAGAGCTAGTGTAATGTTATAGGTACGCCTATTGAGATAACTAGATAAGTAATTATTTCGTCAGAAAGGCATGTCACACTGCTTCAACGTTTAACCATACAGAACTGATATGGTGCACAGTTTATTCACTTGAGCTTCTCTTGCGTGTAGTCTTGAGCAATATATGGATCTTGACACCAATTTAATTGCCTGGTGTTTTTATGCTATTCTCATTGGTATAATTGTTTATGCCATACGTGTAAACTAGGTTCAAATATTTAAAAAAAAAATGTTTACGGAATTTAACCTTTCAAATTATTTTGAATGTATATTGCATATTTGTGTAGGAAATTACCCAGAATTAGCACTACGTCATCCATTAAATCATTTCCACTCCTAATAATTCTAAAAGAAAATGTATTAGAAATACAAATGGTTTTTTTAACATATTACGCATATCCAAATCTTATATGCGCTATTTGCACCTTCCATTTTAACGTCATAGCATATATCATAACTCTGCTCTCACGTCAAATAAATTTTAATCATTAAAGTAAATTTCAAAATACGTCGTTTTTCGCCCCGATAAACACGTCCAATTAATGCAGACATCCGTACGACATCGCTGTTTGTCAGTATTTTCCCATCTAACGGCCAGATGTCTTCGAAACACGTATGTCCTAGCTTCCCGATGCCCGTGTCATAGTCATGTTCCCACGTTATAGCGAAAGACTATTTTTTACCTGAGTAATCAAGCCACGAACGACCTCGGAGTCGCTACGGGGTGTCACGCTTGGCGGAGAACCAGCGTGGGAACATCTACAGGTAGAGCCAGGAGACCATCTGTTCTCTACCGTCGCCTATTGCCTCCCTGTACGGTCCGTCCCCACCCCCAACCACCCACCGCCCCACCGTCCACCTTCACCCCCAAAAGACGTGAACAAAAGGCTAACTTAGCAAAGTCATATCAATGGTATGCAATGGTGATTCTCTTTACGTTCTAAACACGTTACCAGATTGAATGCTCATTGTAAACGGTTTTTGTGACCGATGCTTGAAAGCATGTGATGATTGCGTCTTTTAAAGAGGCTTATAAAGAAAACATATTTCGGTTTGTTAGTGGTTTGGGGGTTGAAGTACGCAACACTAGATCTTTTGATGGAAATATTTTATTTGGTTGTTTGTGTGTGTGTCACTTTTGGAGTTGGTTAAATAGATATGTACAGCTGCAGGGGATACGCGTTTATTTCAGCATACAGTAGTGAATTATTTCAAACATTATGCTGCTTATCGTGGGATG
Source organism: Lepetodrilus fucensis (assembly GCA_032361325.1). NCBI lineage: Eukaryota > Metazoa > Mollusca > Gastropoda > Lepetellida > Lepetodrilidae > Lepetodrilus > Lepetodrilus fucensis. The sequence goes on from JAUTBV010096270.1 coordinate 15,867, forward strand.
ACAGCCCGCTACAACTAACAGTTAACGGTATGACGCATTACTCACGGCGGATACTGAAGAATTGTATTATAACGGATACCTGGAATCTGATATGAAAGTCTCCTTGTATAACTTACTAACACAGAAACAATACAATTACACTGCGGGAGTCTAACATACATGAAACACATGCTACCAGATATGGGTGTCTAGGTAACGTTAATGAACGGATGTCTACCCGCGAATTATCCTCGGTCTCCCTGAAAGCATACTTAACACAGTAAATTCTCACACTACGTAAGAAACGATCGATGACACACGAGTCAGCTGGGGTTACGACGTCATCGACGTAAGCCTGCTTCATCAAATAGTAGGCTTATTATCACAGGGCAATACTTTGCTACAATTTACTATAAAAAAAACCCGGGAGGTGTGAAGAAATCCAAACTTAAAAAACATGATAACTTATTTGCATGGATTGAAAAGTAATTTCCTTAATGTTAAAAACAAGGACACTTTCAACGTCAGGTAGTATATATCGGGCAGGTTGATTTTAACACTTATTTTTGCATAAATGCGTACATTTTGTGATTATATATAAAATATGTATGCATATATTCCTATAAATTGTTGTAATGTATGCTAATTACATAAGGATATTACATTAGGAAACTAACAAACTTAAAATTGGTTTTGATTATATATATAATATGAATGCATATATTCCTAATAAGTATTGTAATGTCTGCTAATTACAAAAGGTACTATACATATATGATAACAAACTTAAAATTGGTTTTACTATAAAGTCGGAAAAGTGCACGATACCATTTTGCGCGCAAGCATTGATATTTCCTTAGTTTATATATTCCAAGCGTTATTCAAAATGTGACTAATAAAGTGATGTAAACTCCCCAGGGAGCTGAGAAGGTATGCCAGTCGATCCATTGACCGGGTTATAATGTAGCGCTATGAGCATGCTTCTGAAGCATGGTTTTGGCGCAATATAAATTTTCACATTAGTATTATTATATTTAATTACTTCATAATTACCTTCTGAGTTTCCGAATCTTTTCATGAATCTTTCATGAAGGAAGTCAATGTATTTGACGGCTTCCTC
>JAUTBV010096281.1:0-16961 GCA_032361325.1 Lepetodrilus fucensis
TTGGCCAGTGATCGATGATATACATCTTGAAAAACAAACAAAAAGTAACACAACATGCGGGCGTGCAAGGATAAAACCTTACCCATCCTCACTGAAAATAACCTGTCGCGGGCGTGCGGACGGGCTCTATTTCGAACACTGAATATGCATTATTATTATTATTATTATTATTACTACAGTATGATCTGTGCCGTGAGCATGTGTACTATAGGCGTGTTAAACATGCATTATTATTATTATCATTATTACTACAGAATGATCTGCGCAAACGTGGAAATGCTAACACATGCTGACTGTACAGGCTTAATCATAATGTACTAGTTATTCTGTGTTTCTAAGAAACATCAGGTTGGCATCCTTAGTAGGCATAGCGCAGTGATGGTAAACTCCATAATCACTCGCAAATGTGGGAGATTCCCGCAGTAACGTTAAGCTCTATTATCATTCACAATATGTAAGATATACAAACAAAATTAGATGTGGGCATTCACTCAAATTTCAACTCAATTTCAAATTTAGTAGAAATTGTGCTATTCATGCAGCCCGTGTGTTTGAGAGTGTGTTAGATACCAGTTATGAGGTTTGTGTGGACATTTGACACCAGCGAGAATCAAAGATATCTGTTCCGTCTTCAGCACCCGCTGTCTACGTGGCAGCGTTCCATGTCGGCCGAGATGCTGGACGAAGATGACTTTGAGTGCGACGGCGACGAGGAGTACGAGATGTCCGTGCTCGTCAACTCCACCTACTCCAATGAGAGCAGCTTCCTGTCCGAGTTCCAGGCTGCCACGGCAACCGCCGGCAACCGACAGGAAGACAAGGAGGTGAGTGGAACAGCATGTCGGCCCCGGATGCAATGAAGGACAAGGAGATTTGGGTTATTACCAATCATTTGGGCCTGGAACCTTTCCGACATTATGTGTGTTCTGTCCTTGCTTTACCCTTTAATACTAAGCGCCAAGAAGGTGAACAATAAGAATTATCTTTTAATTTGGTATGACATGACCAGGAATGAAACCCGTGACCATCTGCTCTCCTTGCCGGCGCTCTAACCATCACACCACGGAGCCGATTGCCGTTTATCTACAGTGATGTTTGTCCCTGTCTGCAATGACTGCACTGACTCGCTTGTTTCAGCTGAGGAACGAGGTGATCGGCACCTACCAGCAGCTCCGCAAGATGCTGAGACTGATGAAGGGGGAGAGCATGTGTTCCACCGATTCCGACGAGGAGGGCGGCGCCCACGGGGGTCAAGGGGCAGGAGGTCAGGTCATAGGTCAGGAGGGACCTCTCGGGAACTGTCTGCACGACCTCCAGCAGCTGATGCAGGACATGATGACCATGCAGATGGTGAGTGTGTGAATGCAGATGGTGAGTGTGTGAATGCAGATGGCGGGTTTGTCATTGCAGATGTGAGTGAATCCCAGATTGTGAGTGCCAATGCAGATGGTGAATCTGTCAACGCAGATGTGAGTGAATGCAGATGGATGTGAGTCTGTTAGTGCAGATGGTGTGAATGCAGATGAGAATGTCAACCCGGATGGTAAGTGTTATTGCAGATGTGAGTGAATCCCAGATGGTGAGTGTCAATGCAGATAGTGCTCAAGAGTTTTAGCAACAGGGTACTGGGTGTATCTAAAATCTTACTGATTTCAGTTGTATGCAGACAAACTTGATATGGCAAAGAAGATACTGTTCATAAACTTACTTTTCATTATGGAGAATATATTCAACATAGCAACTGTTTAAAGTTTCTACAGGTTTCTTTTTATTGTTTTTACACCATTTTCTATACATGAAGCAGTCTGACAAATTGATAATAAAGACAATAATATGTTTAAGAAATTAAAAGAATATCCGTTATGACTGTTCATGTCTGCGTTCCGTTCAGGAGCGGAGTGACTACGACTACGGCGAAGTCATCCTCTCCCCGTCGGCGTCAGGCGGACAGTCCATGGACTGCGTGGAGAGGTCAATCAGTGACCTGCATGTGGAGCTGGTGACGGCACAGCGAGACCTGCAGAAGGTGCAGCAGGAGTGTGCAGTCAGAGACGCCCAGCTCATGCAGAAGAGTGCAGAGTTCGCAGCCATGGCGCAGAGGGTAAGGGGAGACAATCTGTCACATGTTATTCTCGTCACGTATGGGTGAAAAATTCCCGCTGTGATGGATGTAAAACAATAATTCATGCACTCACATGTTTGATTGATAATGTTAAGTTCCGTAATCTCAAGAAATAATTTGAAAACAGGACAGTTGATGAGGCATAATTAGAGAATAACCCACGAGATACGAGTGATTACGGAAAATATGTCCTGAGTGAAATTAATGTTCACAGTTCCGAGATTTAGCCAAGAACTTTGAACATTAATTTAATGAGGGACATATTTTCCGTAATCACTCGTATCGAGTGGGTTATTCTAATTATTCAACATAATAATTTTATCGGAATAAATCATGATAAATTACAAAAAAAATACTAGATCTAAAGATACGGCCAGTCCGCATTCGTCCGCCTATGAAGTCAAAGTCATGACGTTAAAGTCATTGTCTGGCGACAACGTCACAATCGTCGAATAACACTTTTGACAAAATCAACACTGTTGATTATCGAAAAGTTATTCCACAGTAGAAATCCCACCACGTATTTTGAATAAATATAGTTATCCATCATGAGAGGGTATTGACAAATAGGATTATGACATCCTATATTAATGTTGCTCTGTAGTTAAAAGTTTACACTAGTGCACTGTCTGACAGTGTATTGTTCGTGAACTTAGACCTTTCAAATAACTGTACGAGTCACTGTTTACTATGGATAAACAACTATCGACAACTTCTTATTACTAGAGTCAACTGCATGCCACATAGAATAAATTGGCAGTGAAGTGTCACACATAGTTACAAAATGGTACTGAATAATTGTGAGCTTTGTCTTGGTTTGAAAAGTACCACCCACGAGCCATGATGGCGCACTGCTGCTTCCCCTGGATGTCCAAGCTAAAGATAAAACTGGCGCCACTCATGGTTTGCTACTTGGTACGTGCGGCGGTCATTACGTATATATGACCTTGACCTTGACCTCACTTGAGCTCACCGCCAAGCAAGCACGCTCGGGCCAACTTACTTTTTCAGTTCGCATTTTATGTGGTTAATATTCGCGCTTATATTTAGAATATTTTTTCCAGTAACCATGGTGATGGAGATGCCAACACAGTTGTTTTATACAGGGATGAGATTCTTTTGCAGATTCAAACAGATTCTGAGGCTCTGGGTCGATCTAATAAACCTGGGAATTGTTTCGTGAATCTCGCTTCAGACCATGGGGTTCTGATGTGCACTATCGCAATTTATAAGAGATCGCTACAATAGCGCTAGTAGATAAGAGAGCTTCGCAAAACGATACCCTTTGACCCCTGGATCCTGGCTATTTCAGCTGAAAATACAATTTCCCAAGCATTAATTCTCATCCCTGGTTACAGGAATATGGTTTATTACTAACACAATGGATCATGATTATCTTGTCTAGTTCATGACGATAGGATTGTCATTGGACAGGGATCGAAATGAACACTAGTCCCGGCCATTTCTCCCAATGCTAAAGATATCCTAAGGACTAGTAGAAACTCATTCATGACATTTGTTATTTGTATCACTATTTGGGCTAGTAAGTTTTAAAGTTAGTTTCTATCGCTGATTGGATTCTGATTGGATGGTGGAGGATGAGAAGATGGCTAATCTTGAATTATCTGTAATGTTTAGCTGGGTGGGTCTTCACTTCTTAATTATACATGGGACCTTCCTCTCATCATACTGAGATCACTGAACTAGATAATTCAATTGTGTGGGGTTAGGTGTGTTGGCAACTCTACATCAGGCTCCAAAATTACGAAACTTTTTTTTGTGTATGAACTCACGCTCATACATAAATCCTCATGTAAAACTTTAGCTTGAGCATGCAATCGTACTCGGAAAGTTTCATAATCTTGGGGTCTGGTCCTTTTGTTAAAGCTTCTTAGCTATTTATTTTATATGGACTTCATGTTTTGCGGCACCGAATCATTTCATCATTAACGATCATCACATTTATCTGTGTCAGCTGGCTGGTATTAAAAATGCATGGCAACTGTTGTGGCTTATATTTATGGAATGTTCACAGTGGCATGATCAGCAAGGTTTAACTCGCTTTGAGTTCAAGGGAAGATAAAAAAAATGCCTGGTTGTATATTTGTATCATTGCTTGTAAACTGCCGCTAAAACATTGCAAGCATGTTTTATCCAATAATTACATCTATTATGATTTGTGTCCAACTTCATATCCGATCTTCATTGTGGGCTTGTTTTTGGATTTGTTTGTTTTTCAATGCGATCCAAATGCAATCTTTTAGTGTAACCTAATTTTATTATTATTGGTGTCGTGTATGTTGGTGTCTTCAATATAAACCTGACTTTATTCCTCACCTGTATATATGATAATGACTGCTACTTTACTGAAAAAAAGTCTTTTAGTAGTATTAATGTTGCTGTAATATAAGCTTATTCATATCAGTTTAGTATTGATGATTCTATAGGTGTCCAGTGTACATACATATTATAAATTTGTCCTATATGTATTTAGTAGCATACAATATCCAGAATAAATTTTCACAAGGTAACTTGGTTTTACTGTAGCTACACTACCAAATGGATGTCAATTAGTTAATCTCAGTACAGATATATTTTACAGTACCTGAGGAAAAAAATATTAGAACACTTCTTGTTGATCGAATCTTCTTCAATCCTGCATATTGCTATTGACATTAGTTGTCATGGCAACTGGTTTGACATTAGTTGTCATGGCAACTGGTAAGCTTTGTTGTCGTGGTAACCATGGTGATGGTGTGTCTGCTACAGATGCAAGAGCAGCAGGACCGACTTCTACAGCTGCAGAGAGAGCGGGACCGACTGCAGGACACACAGATAGGACAAGGAGGACTGGGAGGAATGGGAAGAGGACTTCTGTCAAAGGACTTTGTCGTGGAGCAGGCCCGGAAGGACCGAGACATCGCCATGGAGAAGTAAGCAAATGTCACATGACATGCTTGTAGAGACTCGTTGAGGACAGGATGTGTGTCCAGACCGTAACCAGTCCCATTCATCATAAATAAAATATAGTTATATAAATATGTTTACAATGTATGTCAGAAAAGTATGAGAGAGTTGGACTTAATAGTTGCGTTACGGAATGTCATTGTTTTCCAGCGTTACTGAATGTCATTGTATTCCAGTGTTACGGAATGTCATTGTATTCCACTCTGATGGGCAGGCGGTAGCTCAATGGTAAAATATTGGAATTTGATGAAAATGACCATTTAAAAAATGTAAATTTGGGGATTAAAAATAATTATTTAAAAAAATATATATATTAGGGTGTTTCAAAGTGTGAGAGGGTTTGAAGTAATAGTTGCATTACAGAATGTAGCATTGATGTGTGATGTTGTAATTGCAGGGGACATCAGCTGGAGGTGGAGCTAGCCAAAGCTAAGATGGACCTCATGTCTCTCAATGACCAGCTGGTTGGTGCCATCAAACAGAAGGTGACGCTCTCACAGGAGCTTGACCAGTGGCAGGTGCGGGGCTTTGCTAACACTGACCAGACAAACACAACAGTCGGCTGTAATAGTACAGACATGCCTCTCCCAGAACGCTTGTACTGTAGTCCTGGGTATCCGTCCTTTCTCAAAGCTCTCGCATATCCATTATGAGACCATAGCGCTCTCGTAAGTACACGATCCCCATGTATTGGAGATCACTATGAGAGTCCTTATGGTCTCGTAGTAGATATACAGAGCTTCGAGAAATGATACCCTAGTTTAAATCAGTCTGTGCATCGTGATTTTAACATAGTAGGATATGACGCATGTATTGATTTTTAGCTGGACTACAGGTACGACCGTTTCATGAGGCCTGTAGTTTAAATGAGCATCATAATGCTAAATTGACGTTGATTCAAGTTTTTGGTGTAGTATTGATATTTTGAAATTTAGCTGGATTGATGTTCTAGTACTGATATTTAATTAATCCAACTTTGGTTACTTATAGCAGTACTTCACAAATCAGAATTTCCATTATATTTAAATATGTTTCAAAATCCATGATTACATTTGCGGTACTATTTTTTTTAATCGCCGCATATGGGTGAAAGATTTCCACTGTGGCATTAAACGGTAACTCACTTACTAGTTTAAAAACAAAACAAAAAAAATTGAAGTGCTGTATTCTCAGATTTTAATAACATGATTAATTGTTGTTAATTGTTGTTAGTGTTATTATTTTTGTGATGTTTTGTTTGTCTGGTACACCTAACCTTTCCTTCCTTGCACGTCCTTAACTGTGAAATACACAATGTCACAGATTCTTAACATGCATATCTTCCTTCTATATTGTGGAATGGGTTATAGGACAACACGCCCACTACACTGCACATAGAACAAAAGCCCCACTATATCTGAAATCAGTAATAGAGCTGAATTTAATCTACCTACTGAACATTAAAAATAATATTTTAAAATTATTATTATTATTAATAATAATAAAAATAATGAGCATTTACCAATCATCAGCATTGTTGGAATAACAGTTTGGAATTAATTGCTGTGTCTGTGACACCAAAATATTACTACGAACACTTCTAGCTTGAGTAGTGATTATAATTGTCATGTGGGTGAAGGAACAGTAAGAAGGTAAGCACATTCTTGAATTAATGTCCTCCTTATTGCTCCTGCCTTCTGTTTCTATCATTTCACACAATATGCCTTGCTTTAAACTGAAATGAGATGCAATGTCTGAAGAGCTTTTGCACTTTTTTAAAACTATTTTCTATTTGGTGGTATTTGAATTAATTCTGTTTTTATGTCTGAAATATCTAATTTTTCATATACATTTGCTTACTAGTCTAGTACTAGATCAAAATCCCTGATATTAACTGTTTTTGATGTTGTTGAAGATGACCTGTATGATTTAATGTAGGATTGTGCACTGGTATCAGATTGTCATTGTAAGCCTTGAACTGTATTGTTATAGGTGTTTGTTAAATGTCTGATTGTCTTATTGTAGATGCCACATTGTCGCCTATGAGTGACACATCATCGCCAATGGGTGAGATATTCCCGCTGCGACGTAAAGCATTAATTCATTCATTAGGAAGTTTAATTGTGTTTGTTGTAGCAGATGATCTCTGAAAATCCGATTGTTTTGTTGTCATGGATGTCATGGAGATTCTGACTTTATTGGCAGATTGTTGTTGAATGTCTGACTGTTGTTGCAGATGATCAATGACTGTCTATGTTGTTGATTTTGCAGATGGTCACTGACTGTCAGACTATCTTGTTGTTGCAGATGATGACTGACTATGTTGTTGCAGATGGTCACTCACAGTCTATGTTGTTGCAGATGATCACTGACTGGCTATGTTGTTGCAGATGATCACTGACTGGCTATGTTGTTGTTGCAGACTGACATGGAGCACCTGCTTCACTACCAGAAGCAGGAGAAGGAGAGGAAACAAAGCAAGGAGAAGGATACCATTGCCGAGAAAGAGGAAGACGAGGAAGATGACAATGTCGATGTCGATGAGGATGTCGATGTTGACGAAGATGACGATGACGATGAAATAATGAAGAAATCCACATCGGTCGCCTCATTCTTCTCGCTGAAGAAGAAAGCATGACTTTGTCAGCCTCCTAATCGTGAAGGTCTAGTTGAAGACGCTGATGTGCATTCCAACATGGACACTTGTGCATTCCGGGACACTGTTTATTCAAAGAGATCAGTAGATATCAGGGAGCCTGTGTAATATATTGGGTTCCACGTTCATTAAGTGGCTGTTTCATTCCAAGACATATCTGACAGTTATTCCATTGTGATCCGTTCATCCCAGACATAATGTACCAATGTCTGAATATTCCTTGTACGTTCTCGCGTATTTAATCATCTGCGTACACTTTGTGGCATTTGTGGTATCGTCGGTTGCATGACACTCACGAGGAGATGTCATGAAGTAGGAGTTGTCATGAAGTATAGTCGTTTCTTCATTGCGGCATCTCATTACCCGAGGTTTACATTAATTAGAATGTGTTTGTACTTAATTTGTGTGGAGATCTATGTTATTCATTCCATTCCTGGCTCTCTAGTCAAAGTCACTGTTCAGTAAACAGATATCTGTTACAACTGTGCAACCCTTATTATATGTGACATTTATATTTATTAGCAACATATCTGCAATTGGTAATACATACTTCATATCATGCATATTTCACCCCTGACGATCTTCAATTCCACCATGTTTATTTTCGGTATTATATATTACCAGTTTTTCATATCATTTGGAGTTTTTCTCTACTTTTCATTTTTTTTACATTGTGAATATGTCATCCCATGTTCAGATTGGATGTTTTCTAGTTTAGTGAAATGTTACTGTGTTATGTTCAGGTACATGGCATGTATATCAAAACACAATCCTCGTTATTTTTATTGCTAATAAAACTCCATGTATTCAGTCTTCATTTACCATATCATGCAAATATTTGCACTCACTTTTCTTTCTTAAGAAAGTATGTAATTTTAATCATTTTAGATATTAGTCAAATGTCTGATATTAATTAAGTTTCTTTGTAGACTAGTTTATATTTTATTTCATTCCGATATCATGTAGTCTGATTATGATTGTGAAAGATCATGTATATAGATACTCATGATATTTATAGACTATTAACCTTCTCCAGGCTGTTAATAGTCCAGCATGGAAAGGGTTAAACACTAATTATAGGCACTGTGACAATACTCCAGATCTATTGCAATTTCTAGTAGTTTATTGAAATCTGTAAATCTATATAATATGCATGTAATAGTATTAGCTAGTATGTTTTCTTACCCTTTAGGTTTTCTGGGTAATTTTGATGATTTCTTCACCAATTGGGTTTTCTCCTACTTAAGATAGAATTCAAAATGTTTTAATTATCATCATTATTAATCATATCATTATTAATCATGTTTTGTTTCAATGGTGACACCAGAATTAGTCAGTGTGGAAATCTTGCCACTTTAGATTCTGATGCAAATTCAGCATTGACACAAAACCTATCAAGTATTTTACTTCCTACTGTGACTTGTCTACAGTCATTGAAATTGTACACAAAAATAATGTTATCAATTTTCATATTATCAGTGTAATTCGTCATAATTTTGAAACAACCCATGAGAAATCTATGAAATCATGTGTGTTCAACTTGCAAGATATTGTTTAATATTTTGTTCATATGATCTTTCTTCATCTACACCATTAGACTACAAGTAATGAACTATGTACACTATTGCAAAGTGGAATAGATTTGCCAATGTTGGCTCCAGAGGCTGAAATGGGTTTGCCAATGTTGGCTCCAGAGGCTGAAATGGGTTTGCCAATGTTGGCTCCAGAAACTGGAATAGGATTGCCAATGTTGGCTCCAGAGGCTGAAATGGGTTTGCCAATGTTGGCTCCAGAAACTGGAATAGGATTGCCAATGTCTCCAGACTGTCAATGTATTGGTAGCCAATTTGAGACAATGCTTTTGTAGGACCTCGAGTTTGTGACTTTTCTGAGTAATTATTCTGCAGTGGACTGACCAGAAGAAGAATGACATGAATATGACATTGCTGGTGTGAGACTTAGAGAGACTCATAATACTGGAACCAGTTCCAGATACTGTGAAATGTATTCTCAGAAGACTGCATTGCATTTCCTGATGGATATGTTGCACATGTCAGATCCCCCAGAGACTGTGATCTGTGTCAGAAGCAGGATTACAATTGTGTCAGAAGAAGCATTCCATGGGTGTCAGAAGCAGCATTCCATGGTTGTCAGAAGCAACATTCCGTTGGTGTCAGAAGCAGGATTTCATCGGTGTCGGAAGTAGCATTTCATCGGTGTCGGAAGTAGCATTCCATCAGTCAGAAGTAGGATTCCAGTTAAGAAACAGTTGTCACTGTGAGAGTTGAGAATCGTCTGAGATACTATGACAGTGATGTGCCGACTACAGATATATAGTTTGGACAATATGTGAAGCACATCCTTTGAGGATGGAGTTTCCAGGAGTACTGCAGACATGAGTATCCATGGATGGAATGTATTACTGGTGAAACCCACTTCTCAATTTTTGGACCAGTGCATCTATTAATATTATACTCTAGCGGACCCCAGCATTTACTTTTGGACTTGTTGACTTTTATCAATATGAATATTTATTGGTATAATTTATTGTTACGTGTACACAAGTGTCTTGTGCTGTTGAAATATCTGCACTATCCACCGTGAAGAGAACTAAGAGTTGTCTGCCTTGAACAGAAACAAGAGTTGTCTACCTTGGACAGGAGTTAAGAGTTGAGCAGTAGTGTATTGAAATTTACATTTTCATCTTTGATTTTTTGATGAACCAATAGTTAATTATATAATCATTATAATATACAGATTAGAATATCTTTGTGATGTTAAATAAATAATCACTTTTTGTTCTGATATAAATCGTAGTAACCCTTTCATTTGAATTAATATTTTCATTGTGCAATAAGATAATATTTGCTTGTTTGAATCCAAACCAAATTGGTTTGATGAAAAGCTATTATGTGTCAAAAGCGATTTATGATTGTGAAACAAATCAAATTATGCTAGCCACACACCAACAGATTTCCCACAAGCCAACCTAATTTTCTGCTGTCAGATGCAGTTGGGATGACATGAAATGTCCACCAACTGACATCGCACACACATCATCTGTAGTATCTATATTATTTTAATTGTTTTTGTTTTGTTATTGTACTGTCGTATGTCAAAATACAGTATTACATCTGGTCAGTGTTGACCAGGCCCTGAGATTACGAAAACCTTTTGAGTACGAATTTCATGCTCAAGCTCAAAACTTTGAGTTGAGCATGAAATCGTATTTAGAAAAGTTTTGGAATCTCGGGGCCAGTTGTGCTGATTAATTTTTCAAGTCTGCTCAAATCTAGATTATATTGTCAGGAGTCTGTCAGCGCGAAAGAATCGGTCGGTCGGTGTGTGGCAGGCATTAGTAACAAGGGAGGCTTGTTTGTCATGTATATATATATAATATCTATATATCCATATAACCTAGTGTTATTCTCTTGCACAGCTGTTAACAAATCTGTGTTACATATATATTTATTCTAATGTAATGGCTAGTCGTATTTGAAATATTTTTTAATGAAAAATGCCCAGTGCTATTCAGATTATTTGCTCAATGTTGTAATTAGTAATTACTAGTATTGCTGCAGATTTTACAGCAGCTTCTAATAATATTGCAATGTAGTTAGATGTTACAGAATGACCACCTTGTAAGACCTGTAGGTAATATACGTACCACAACTACTGCCTCAGTATCTATTGTCATACTGTATTTTTCATTTCAATGGCATCTTGTACACAAGCGGCTGCAAGTGGAGCGAATTCTATTTTTAGACGTGCCCAGTTTACTGATTTTGGTGATAAGCGTGTAGGTGAAATGTGCATGGTTGTCTTTTTTTACGTACATTACGATTTATTACCCGTAAACCATGCTGAACAACATAATTCATCTCTGAATCAAACAGAAGTTTAAGGATACGATCCTTTGTTTTCTCTGGAGTTTTCGTCAACTTAAGGCCTAGGCTTCTGTTTACCTATCACCAGAATTTCTAGTTATACATGATATTCTTCCGAAATCTAAAAATAGACATGACGCACTTTCAGCCGCTGTTTAAGAATTAGAAGATATTTAGCGATGAGAAGTAATTGGAAATAACAAGTGACTTGCATAATGATACGAGGGTCTCGGATATCATCACAGAGAGACTTCTTCCTCTTGTTACCTAGCAACACATTAATTAACATTCCCTGGCAAGCATCATGTCTCATAATCTATCATCTGTTGCCATGGTGATCTCAGTCTCATCTATGGAGTATGTATCGTCCCACTGTGAATAACAGTGGCAGCTTGCCTTTACTGGCAAAATCAAAGTCTTATTGTGGTCTCAGTGGTTTCCAATCCGTTTAGCGGAACTATTAACCAAAGATCTCGTCAGAATTATTATTACATCTTATCAATTTATTCATAGTAAGTGGAGTTTTGTTCAGAAATGTCACTATGGTTTCTAGAAGCATGCAATCATTTTGTTGTTGCAATTTCTAATGATTTGCATTTTATAATGTTATGAATGATCTCCAAACTGCCATGACCTCACTGTTGCTGAGCCTAATGTTGCCATGATACAGGGTAGGTGGGTTGCCATGTTACAGAGTAGGCTGCTTGTTAGAGGGTATGCTGGTTACCATGTTACAGGGCAGGCTGGTTGCCATGTTACAGGGCAGACTGGTTGCCAGGTTACAAGGTGGCTGGTTGTCATGTTACAGGGTAGGCTCGTTGACATGTTAAGGGGTAGGCTGGTTACCAGGTTACAGGGTGGGCTCGTTGCCATGTTACAGGGTAGTCTGGTTGCCATGTTAGAGGGTAGGCTAGTTGCTATGTTACAAGGTATGTTGGTTACCACGTTACAGAGGAAGCTGGTTACCATGTTACAGAAAAACACAGGGTAGGCTGCTCATCAGCCATTGCTATGCTGGTTCACTGGGAATTTTCTGGAGAGTAAGTACTTGTAACAAATTAATCTACTTTCGCTTGTTAGTCTTGACAGTTATGTTAACAGCACTAGTTTATAAAATAATCAACCTTTAGGGCAAATTGCCTCATTAAGTACAATTAGTATTAGTTAGTTAATTAATACACAGAAATACGCGTCTTCCTATTATGGTAATCGGGGATATTGACAGAAGAAATGTTATACTGTATTACAAATGTTTCCTGCATTATAGTGCATAGAAGGTGCACGTTTCTTACAATTCCTAATGCCTTTACACCAATATGCACATGGTACGCAATATTATTTCGTGCAGAATGGATGCTTTGCTACTTGTGATCTATCTATTGCACGTATAGACAGATTTGTTAAATACGTAGTTGCAATATGCTGGGCTGCAATGTCTATGTTGTATGCCCTGTCGTTCTACCACTGATCTCTAGTCACTGTATGCTTGTGTTTGTCACACCACTATTGCCGTTATTGTGAATACTTTGTTGCTTGTTAATCTACCTGTGATGGTCAATCGTATATTCACCCAGTATATGGTTTTGTCAATTATCAGTCTGTGGGTTCTAGACGTACATCATGAGTAATAAAACGTTGACAAAATGTTGCCTTGCTGTTGTGAGTTATGTTTATAATACTATATAGTAGTAGAATGAAGATAAATTGAATGAAGCTGCTTTGGTAGCTTGAGATTCCTCTAAGTCTTCCCACTGTACTGAGCCATAAGAAAGGTTGTATATGGGTATGATCAGAGTTTACCCATATTAAAAGCATGTTATGGTTAGCTGGAACGATATCTCGATTCATCCTCGAAAACCCAGGCCATTATGACTACACTAACCTTCGTCAAATAGGTTAGTGTAGTCATAATGGCCTGTGTTTTCGAGGATGATCTCGATATAGCTGCTTCAGTGGTCATCCTCGCACCAAAGCGGTACTTAATTCCGTTCGGGACTGACATCGTGAGGTATGAAGGGAGTCTTGAATCGGAATGTAGTGCTCTTGGGGTGCGAGAATGCTTCAGGGGGTAGGCCTACCTCCAACCACAAATATTGCTTGCGAAATCACTTCAATACGGATCTACTATATATAATGTGAGTAGTTGCTATGTAAATATTAGCAATCCACGGGCAAATACCAATAGTGGCAGTTTGCCTATAATGTGTGTTTGTAATGTATTAAAACAGGAATCGATAACAAATGTGTTTTATATATTGCTAAATTGCCCATTAGGCATGTATTACAATCTACACACGCATACACATACAGTTAACACAATACAAATTTAATCGAAATGAAATATAGCTTCACAATCCATCTTAAATACTTCGTGACATACATGTATATATTCCGATCTGCAGAATGTCGCTAGATCGATCTAAATGCTATTATATAGCATACGCTCACGGAAATATACGAAGTTACACGAAGGTTAATGCTATATTTAGTAACAACCCGGAAATGAGCGTCTGTGGTTACTCGCTCTACTACTATTAGAGCATTGGCGTACTTCCGCATATGTCACCATACTTTGAAACCTACCAGTATATAATAGTGTTAACCGACATAGGAACTGCACATTCGTGGTGAAATAATAATGGCATCCGTGGCTTCACATCTTAAAAGCGAGTCCTATGTTGGACAAAGAAAGCAGCACTGGCCACGGACAGGTTGTCATATACTGGCCCAGTATGATGATAATTCTGTTGTAGTCTATCAAGCCTTCAGACCATCTATAGCCCAGTATGCCGTCGAGAATCAAAAGTAAGTATACTATATTATATTGGAATCTCTTCTCGACGTCCAAATTGTATGTATCAATAATTATGAATGAGCTGAAGGTATAGGCCTATGTGGTAGACTAGTACATGCATACAACAGTTAGTAGCGTGTACTGTATATACATATGTATATGGCATTTCTACTGTAGGCGCACACGTAGATATATACGGTGTGTGTGTGTGTGTGTGTGTGTGAGAGAGAGAGAGAGAGAGATAGTAAACTAATGTATGTCGTGAATTGTAGACTATGCATTCACATGTCCTAGCCTATGTATACTGACTATACTTTAGTTTGCTGTGACAACGGAGCAAATATTTATACTATAACACACGATGTGGCAGCAGCATAAATGCATTGATACTATACTACTATAGACATATACTATTACATTCAATAAATGCAATGTACCGTGCGATCGATCACTTACTCTCCAGCGTGTGATCACAGAATGCGCGATACTATATAATATAATAATTAGTAAATTACATTATATGACATATACATGCCTACTGTTCATGTAGATAGCCTATGGTGTGTGTGAGTGTGTGTGTGTGTGTGTGTGAGAGAGAGAGAGAGAGAGAGAGAGAGAGAGAGAGAGAGAGAGAGAACAATCAATGGGTCATTTCTTACTGACCTATATTTCGGTATATATTGTGACATACTCATGCCGCTATCTATTTCTATATAGGCCTACTAGTATTCTGACCGATCTGGCCTATGTTTTCTTTACATTTTACTGGCCATTGTTGTCTTCACAGTGACCGTGATCACCTCTAAAAACATAATCGTTCGTTTCAGGTTTGGCGGACCGGACTTCAGCTATGACCGGATGTCGTGGATCAAGACGAGCTTCCTGTGGATGATGTACCGGTGTGGGTGGGCCGGAAAGAAGGACCAGCAGAGGGTGCTGGCTGTCACCATCACCAGAGAGGGATTCGAACACATACTGGCCAATGCCTATACCGTAAATGTTAGTAATACTATATATACTGTGAAAATACCATTGCAAAATATCTATGAACAGATCATGGATTATTATCTAAAAAAATCCTAAAAGTAAATGCGTTAACCCTCTTCCTGCTAGATTATGCACTGGTACAGCGCTTTAGGGCATATCCGGTTGTCTTCAGCATGGAGAGGGTTAAATGCATACATTCACGGTTTGGTGACATGTTATGGTCAAACGTATTTACCAGAAAGTAGGTGCATTTGATTTGTCTACACATGTATATTGCGCAATAGGATACACGGCTCCCACTGGCACTGTTTTTTAATAATGTTATGATAACCTAAGACATTAATTGCATACATAATATTTATATGGCAGAACAATTGCTCAATTGCGCTTTTAAGAAATTGAATCCTCCATAAACATCATTAAAGAAGTGAGTTTTTGTATTAGTTTCACCACGTAGGCCTATATCTGTATATCTAGAATATTATTTATTTTAATTTACACATTGAATTGAATGTTTTAAATTGTGTTGAATATTTTACTCTATTACGAATTTTATCATAGGGCCTACTTATTTAGTGCGTTTATTTGACTTCTTCATATAATGAGTACTGATTGGATTAATTCCAGTACCAGAAGTCGGTTGGAGTGGAAACTAAAGACATAGAAGTTCGTCTTCAATGGGACCCTGATCACGACCCGAATGGCGAGAAGGAACAAAGACGGGCTATACAACTTGGGCTGAAAGGATCCGTAAGGAACATCATATCAATGTAGTATCTATACTAAACACTTATTAAGATTGTAACACACGGTAGGCTTTAGCTGCTATATTCAGTGACATTATGTATAGTATATGTATATTGAACTACAAGCTGTGATATAAGTGAAAGAACTTTGAAAGCAGTTCTAAATCCCATTAATAAAAATAAATACATAACATATCTTTGGAAAACAACAAATCTTAAGACTATTATTACGTCCAAATTCATTCAGGATCGTAATAATAATAATAGTAATACTACTACTACTACTACTACTAATAATAATAATAATAATATATACTTGGTTTATAATCAGTGTTCATAATAGAGCCTGTCCGCACGCCCGCGACGGGTTATTTTCAGCGTGGACGGGTAACGTTTTATCCTTGCACGCCCGCATGTCGTGTTACTTTATGTTCATTTTTCAAGATGTATATATCATCGATCACTGGCCATGTATGAGGACGGGTAACTTCTCAAACTTACCAGTCCTCATGGCTGGCAGTGAATTTGCTGGAGTTTTATACACTGTTTACAATAATAATAATAATAATAATAATAATAATAATAATAATAATAATAATAATAATAACCAACAAAAAACCCACAAACAAATAAATAAATACATTTAATAATAATAACAATAATAATAATAATAACAACAACGTTGATCAATGAGTTATATTGAATATCCGTATGCTTTATTAGATACTAGCTATATTAATTACTGATGGTAAAAATTGAAGCAACACCAGTATTCTTTGGCAGACATATAACTTAAAGTGTAGTATTTCTTGGAATACAGTAA
>JAUTBV010096292.1:0-16957 GCA_032361325.1 Lepetodrilus fucensis
CCGAGATTGTACATGTTACTGTATCCCATATTCGTGTATATCCTATATTCGTGGATACCGAATATTTTATAACGCTGTTTTTTATAACGCGGGGGGTATGTCATGGACCCCAACTTCCGCGTTATAGCGAGGGTGCACTGTAGTTAACTTTAATATTGCAATGCAAAATTTCTGTGAATATATGTTTTGTACAGTAATGAGAATAATAATGCCTAAAGTAAAAGTATCAGTTTAACCCTATCCATGCTGAAGACAATTGAACATGCCTTACAGAGCTGTGCATGTGCCTAATCCAGCAGGGACGAGGTTAAAGAAAGAAGAGAACATAATATATATCCATGATATGAATAATATATGTCATTTAATAACTCGAGATTCCTTTAGCTTTCCCTCTGATGAAAAGAAATGTCTTTATGTGTATGTTCAGCGTGGAATAATAGAGTGTAATCTGTTGAGTGCAGAAGAAAAGATACCCATAATAATTTGCTCGTAAACTGCCTCACTTTACCATATACATGTATATAGTGATGTGTTTTTTGATGATTTATTAGTTCAAAAACATGAATCATGGTAATAATCTTTAATCAGGATTCGCAATTAACACTCGCCTGGGTCATTTTGCTCAATGCTAAAGGTATCCTAAGGGAGAGTAGAATTTACTAGAAATTCATAACATTATTTGTATTAATATTTGGGCGAGTATGTTTTAAAGTTAGTTATTATCCCTGTTAATCTTACTTTCTCATCAAATATGGAATATTTGTATCCGTTCATGTAATTGGCTGGAGAATTTGTGTGAAATATATTTGTATAAATTCTCACGCCGCCATTCAGTTTTACAACTTGGCCAAAGCGACGTCCACACAAATCCGTGGCATCAGGCTATCAATTTGTTAAAAGAAAATATAATTAATAATCATGTATTATTCAAGTTTGTCAGTACCAGCTGGTGCTCGCATGTTTACTGCAACATTAAGTGATACAGATATTGCTGGTTTTCTCCTGACATAAACTGACAAGTCGTGATATTAGAAATAATCTAGAAAGCGACTCTAAACTCCATTGCAAAATAAAAATAATTAACGTTGAAATGAAAAAGGACGTAATACTTAATACTAATTGCTTCATTCATATTTATGGAGGTTTGGTTTGATTTTGCAGTATTCCACTTCCTTTTTCAATTTGTTTCCAGTTTTTGTGCATGAAGAATATTCGCACATTCCTGCAGACATGCAAACGTACGTTTGGATTGCGCGAGGCCGACCTATTTCAACCCTCAGACCTGTTCGATGTGAAGGATTTCAGAAAGGTGTGTATTTGGTTTAACATCTCACAGTATTTCGTACATTGTTGAGGGGACATTTAGATGCATGTTTTATGTGTATAGAAAGTAACAATGATTGTGAAAAACGATTGTTTAATTTTCAGGTAATGGAAACCCTGTCTGTTCTTTCTAAGACTGATCTTGCACAGACTAAGACAAGGTAGGTAATCCCACAATCTTCATAGTTAATATATGTAATTAATCTTAATTTCTTCAATTTTGCAGTTTCTTTGGATCTCATCTATTGGAAAAAACATAGGTTTTTCTCAATTTGAACATGCTAGTTTTCAGGAACCATCATTGCAAATGGGTGAAAGATTCCCGCAGCGACGTTAAACTCCATATTCACTCACTCATTCATGAACCATGTATTGTTTTTTAGTTTTCATGACGATAAATTATATCAATATCAAAAAAATATCAATCGTGTCGACATACACATGATATATCATACTCACAAAAGTGACATTGGTATGACCAAAATATCCCCAGTTACGGTACAATGGCTGCTGTAGTATGCCTAGTCTTATGTGACACTGAAAGTGTGGTGCTTCGGTTGTAGAGGGTTTCGTATAGGTGCGAATCCTGAACACGTGGAACATCCGTACTACAACCAGATGGAACTGCTGGCGAAGTAAGCCGGTCTCGTGACTCATGTTGGGATGCGCAGTACTCCTAGATTTACTGTCACTAACATGTTGGCATGTCTTAGTTTGCATTCGACTATATTGTTGTTGACATATAATTGTTCATCATTACATTAATTTCATGGACTGATGACCGCTGTCTTTTAGCATGAATCTGTCTTGTTTATGGTCACAGGAATGGAATTGTTAATTCTGTTTGTGTGAAAGATTATTATGATTGTGGTATCATAACTGACAGCCATAGTTTACAATTTGTTTGTGTACGGTTTGAGCATTCAGTCCGGTAAGACAACCTATTAATTGCCTCAAGGAATCATGATGGCGATGCCCCTTTAATTCCAATTAAATTAAATGAGAAGACATTTTTTCCAGTTAATGAAGAATATATACAGAAAACACATGGAATTTGTAGACAACAAAGTGGTCTTTTACAATTTTATATTTACGCCGATATTGCCATTGGGAATCACTGATGTTCAGACATTCTAAGAAGCTGTGGAATCAAGGGGATATAAACCTTTCTTTTTTTTAATCTCAGATTGTTTAATTATTTGGCAACTTTGACAAGCACAAATTCTATATTATTTATATTATTTTTGATATGGCAAGTGACCCATTGATTAAATGTTGAATTAATTATGTACATCTACAGTATATAATAGATTGGTCTACTAGTATATGACATTTCCATAATGTTATATCATTGTGGCAACAATATTAACACCATGTAAATGTTGACATAACCCAATATATTCATGTATGCATACATGTTGTTGTAAATAACATTCTCAAACGGCATGACATTCTTTGTTTATGTTTCTATGTGTTGGTTCCTGTCATTTGTAGTGGATTCCCCCCAGATAGTCGAAGTCAGGCTAACCATTACTCAGACGACCCTGACAACATTTATGGCGAACTTCCTGCAATGGCTGTGTAAGTGAAGAACTTAACCCTCTCCATGCTGGAGGCAACCAGACATGCCCTAAAGAGCAGTGACTGTGCCTAACCCAGCATGGAGAGGGTTAATGCTGTGATACCTGCGTGTGTGTTCAAAGACGCAAGTGGCTTGCAAGCGGCTTACCAAACTAGCCACTGTCTCAAGTCGTATATGAACCGTACATGGGACAGGGAACCAGTTTAGCTAAGTGGCTTATTCAGAGCTTATGTCTTTGAACGCACCTCTGCTGGTTATGTGCTATCATTTCTACAATGATATGTTGACTTCAGAGAAATGTTAAGTTACATTAGTGTACTATTATAGCAGGATGATTGTCACATGTGGGTGAAATATTCGTGACCACATATATACAGCTATAGCGTTTGCATGTTAACCTTTTCCATGCTGGAGTCAACTGCGGATGCAATCTTGACAGAACAGTGATTGTGGTCGATCTGACAGTTTAAGAAACAGTGTTTGATGCATAACTAATTACTAAAGATGTTCAACTTGAAATCTAGTTAATAATCATAATTATGCATGTTTATGAAACTTCATAGCATTGGCATGTATCTATGTATATATTGCATTGGTTTGTTGATGAATTCTAAAATAATTACCTGTACTAGGAGAATATGAATCATATTTGAATTAGTAAATTATTTTATCTTGTCAATAATTAATTGGATGTAAAATAATAATAATAATAATAATTGTGAATATTTGTATTGTGCAGTGGAAACATATCCACGTACACAAGCTCAAGGCACTACAATGTGATTAAAGTTCATAATATTGTCTGAATAAATAAGTCTTACGTCTGGATTTGAACATGTCAAATTATGACATGTTATGTCTAACTTTTTATATTTAGCTAGGAAAAATATAAATTTCTTTAAAGATTATAAGATAAGTTTGTGTGGGTATGTCGTCACGAATGGATGGACGATTCCCGCTGTAATGTAAAACAATAATTCAAAAACTTGTATGCCATATATTCTACTCTTTGATGATGATGTCAGTATTTTATCGCCCACAATAAGTGTTTCTATTCAATCGGGGTCCAGATCAATAGAATGATCACAGTGCTTCGAGAAATCGTAACTTCTAGTCCTACGTGTGTTTCGCGAGTTACGACTCTAGTAACACTACAATTATTCTGTGAGATGGTACCCGGATGGTGTGAGGTATGCGGTGTACGGTGTGCTCTGATTGGCTGCTGTCTTGTAGTGAGAACGACCTGGAGGACACAGAGGAGTTGTACGACTCGGTGTATCAGGACGAAGAGGACAAGATCTACGACGACCTGTGTGGACTTAGCAAAGGAGAGTTCCGGAAATCTCAGGTATGTATCGTACAAATATCACACGCATTTGTAGAGGATATTATACAATCTGTTATTTAATATCAACTTTATGTCCTGGGGTCATCGCAAATGGGTTAAAGATTCCTGCAGCGACGTTAAACTTCATATTCACTCACAATATCCCGGGGTAATAATTTTATGCACAAACTTCAACAAGTGCAAATAAAATTATTTCACAAGGGACATAAAGTTGATAAATGTATAAAATAGAACATTGTGTAATATCCTATTTATTGCCCCAGATGTAATTTTAATATGTAGGCCTAACATCAAGATGCTTTTGATCAAAAGTAATCAGATTCTATGCTGATACAGGCATATTTGTGACATAATCTATGTGATGTCACGATGCATCTATCACGTCAATTTATTGTCAGAAGTGCTATATACATACTGATTTTGTACGTATCGTTTCGATATGTCATGGCTTCAAACAACACGCTGGGGCAATAAATAAACAGGCCGCAATTTTTTTAAACAAATGAGTGAGCTTTTACTCAACTGAGATTTCTCCCATTGGCTCAGTTCTGTAACTTGAGTAAAATCTCAGATGAGTTTGAGTTTCTAGTCAAGTTACAGCACTGAGTGAATGGGAGAAATCTCAGCTGAGCAAAATCTCAAACAAGTTTGTTTTGAGAAATAGCGAGTGCAAGTCTTGTCTAATGTTATTTCCAGTGACAGATTAAATACGTCTGGAGCGTGACGTTTGTTTGTGACGTCACAGTATATTTTTGCGCATTTAGATTTTTGACCAGTTTATATCACCCAGATATTGTGTCTACTTACACTCCCTATATAGGAGCTGCAAGTAGCCACAATAACCGGTGACATAAACTGGTCAAATATCTAAATGCGCAAAAATCCACTGTCACGTCACAAACAATCCACTGTCACGTCACAAACAATCCACTGTCACGTCACAAACAAACGTCACGATCATGACGTATTTCACCTGTCACCAGAAATAACATTAGACCAGACTTGCACTCGCTATTGGGGCCAGTACATGCCTAGACTACAGTGATGTCATCGACAATAATGCCTAATTGTGATGTCATTACATAATTGTCATTGTGATGTCATAAACATTCTGTGTTACAGTGGAAATGAAATGCAGCTTGTTTCTTGACTTCATAAGAGAAGCTTTTATGGAGTGAAATGTTTTTCCTGAAATGGCTTAAAAATGTGATAAATATTATCTCACTTGAGTATCTTTTCATATCATTCGGCAAACCTCTGAATTATTACTTTTTTTCAATTCAGACTGATATGTTTGATATCAAGGAACACTTTGATGTAATAATTTCCAAGAATTTATCATCTACAGATTTCATAGCCAACAAAACAATCCAAGTTTCATCATGAAATCTTTTATTGAGATCCAATTTCCATATACGATCTCCTTTCTAATTTTTCTTATTGTATATGGGCGAACGATTCCTGCTGTGAGATAAAAGAATAGATAAATAAATACTAATTTATGTGGGTTTTTTTTATGTGTTATCTGACTACTGATAATACCTGATTTAATCTTTCAGCCGCAACTTATGAGCAAGCGAGACCACTGTATAAAGGAGATGATTGACACGGAGAAGAATTATGTGGATGCTCTCCAAATGATAGACAAGGTAAGGCCATAGTTTGTCAGTATTCAGTTCAGCAGATTTTATCTAGGAAATTATTTCTACCTTGGAATATATATTGAAAACAAAATAGGACAATAAAGTTATTATTCATTTACGATATTTCAAAATGTTTTTGTTTTTTTTACTTGTAATTTTTGTATTTTTTTCTCACTTGTAATTTTGACAAGAATTATTAATTTGAAGTCTAAATGTTCATACTGTCACAGCTTAAATGCATTCATTTCTTGTAATTTTGTAACTGAGAAATAATGGGAAACTGTTATTTCATAGTGTGGGTTTCATTGTGTACAATGTAACTATTCTGTTGTTTCAGCATTTCATTAAGCCTCTCCACACGTTTATGCCGGCGCCCGAGAGAGACGTTGTGTTTGCTCACATTGAGGTAAGTAGACAGTCATATTCACATGATGATTGCATTCATTTAACCCTCTCCATGCTAGAGACAACCAGAGATGCACTAAAGATCAGTGTCTGTGCCTAATCTGGCAGTGAGAGGGCTAGAGGAGAATATATATTTGGAACGTGCTGGGAGTAGCAGAATTCCCCGGCATCAATGCTCACCAAAGTTCCCTTTCTGACACAATCATCTATAAGCAGTGTTCGAAATAGAGCCCGTCCGCACGCCTGCGACGGGTTATTTTCAGCGAGGACTGGTAACATTTTATCCTTGCACGCCTGCATGTCGTGTTACTTTTTGTTTGTTTTTCAAGATGTATATCATCGTCCACTGGCCAACATGTATGCAGATGTGTAACTTCTCAGACTTACCAGTCCTCATGTCTGGCAGTGAAATTGCTGGAGTTTTATACACTGCTATAAGACGCGCTGTCTGTACCATGGCTATGCAGCTATCATCCCTGGTCTTGTCAGTACCAGCTGGTACTCGCAGGTTTACTGCAACATTGATTGCTATGGATGTGGGTTTCCTTCTGCCATATATGTAGTAAATCATGAAATTAACGCGAGCAGAATATTAATGTGAAAAATGCGACCCCCGTATTGTCGCATTTAATTGCTGCGCATTAAAGGTAAGACCGGTAAACATTGAATTAGTGACACATTAATTTCGTGATTTATAATATTGACAAGCTGTGATGTAATTGAAAGAACCTTGAAAGAAGTTCTAACACCCAGTTACCACCAAAGGAATTATAAATAAGATGCTATTAGTGTAAATAGAACTAAACAAAATTGATTGAATGAATTTTGAAAGCAGCTCTAAATCCCAGTTACCACCAAAATAATTAAAAATAGTATGCTATTAGTGTAAATAGAAGACAAAAACGTGGTCCAACATGAAATTAATGTTGGCATGTGTTCCGTGTGTGTTGTCTAGGAACTGCTGGCTGTACACTTGAAGTTCTACAAGGAGTTGAAGCAGGCGGTGGAGACGGGGATCCCCACCATCAGCAGCGTGTTTGTCAGCTACAAGAAGAAGCTGCTCATCTACGGCGACTTCTGCTCAAACCTGCCGGCGGCGCAGGAAATGATTGACAAAGTCTGTGAAAACGAAATGACCAGGACAAAAATCCAGGTAGGTTTATCACGTTTGTCAATTGAAAAAAACCCAGGATTACATTTTATTTATTTATTTCCTGGTAGCTATGTAGATTTAGAAACAAAATTGGATTAAATTTATTGCCATATGTGTAAATGAAAGTCATGATGGAAGTAGAAAGCGACTCTAAACCCCAATTTAAAAAATAATTTAAGTGAAAAAAATTACAAAGTTGAAAAGTCATGTACGTCGATGTATTACTATATTTTGGGATACATAATGGAGTAAGCGAAGCCTTAAAAATGTGTTGATTATAGATGTATTTGGACAGTTATTTTAAAGAGTTGTTGCGTGTGTGTGTTTCAGGAGTGCGAGAGGAAAGCCAACGAGGGAAGGTTTCGACTGCGAGATCTGCTCCACGTGCCGATGCAGCGAGTCCTCAAGTACCACCTTCTGCTGCGGGTGAGACGTCCTTGTTGTCATAGTAACATGGTTGTTATAGTAACGTGGTTGTCATAGTAATGTGGTTGTCAATGGCCTACTTCGGGTGGTTTCTAGAGGATCTAGAGCAATTCTAGAGTTCGCACGAAGTCGCGAAAGCAAGGCTAGAGTGACATCACGAACATGTGCACGAAGCTCGAAAGCTTGTCTAGCAACAACTAGACATGCACAATGTAACCGCCCGAAGTAGGCCATAGTAACATGGTTGTCATAGTAACAATGTTGTCATAATGTGTATTCACAAATGCATAGTTTTAACACTATTTTATGGTGTTTATGATGTTTTCTATTGGTGTAATGTTTTCAGGAGCTGATTAAGAACACAGAGAAGACGAGTGCTGAACGCAAGGATCTGGAAGCTGGTTTGGAAGCTATGCAGGTGAGTTCTGACACATCTGTAGAATCTCACCTGTTTAACTTGGACAGCTGTAGAATCTCACTGTTTAACTTAGACAGCTGTAAGAATCTCACCGGTTTATCTGACAGAGCTGTATAATCTCACCCGTTTAACTGATACAGCTGTAGAATCTCACCCGTTTAACTGACACAGCTATAAGAATCTCACCTGTTTAACTGACAGCTGTAGAATCTCACCTGTTTTACATTTAGTGTCGGAAGACATTAGTGATGCACTTAAAATCCTGTCCTGGGGGCCCGGCATCAATGTTCGCGAAAGTTACCTTTCTGACGCGATATTGTAGAGTGGCAATGCAGTTATCATCATTGGTCTTGTCAGTACCAGCCGGTGCTCGCAGGTTTACTGCAACATTCAGCGCTACGGATGTTGCGGGTTTCCTCCTGCCCTAAACTGACAAGTCGTGATATTAGTGAAAGATTCTAGAAAGCGACTTTAAACCTCAATACAAAAAAAAAGAAGAAATAAAGTAATGGTATACAAGATGATTTATGTGTATTAGGATTGTGTATTCATCTTGGTTTACAGGACCTGTCGTTGTACGTGAATGAAGTGAAGCGAGACCACGAGTCGCTACAGTTGATTGAAGAAATACAGAATAGGTACGTACTGAATTACATTCAACTTCATCTTGAGTGTTCTAATTGTCTATCAAGTCGTGATATGTGAACGAATCCTGAAAGTTACTCTAAACCCCAATTTATTTATTTTTTTAATAACAAAATTATGAAAGATTTATGAATATCATGATTAATGAGTTATTAAATGAAACATTTTCTGTTTTCAGCATTGTTGATCTGCACATGGTAAGTAATTATTTTGACCAAAAGTCTATGTGACAGATTGCTTCAACAGAGCAAGGGGTCTCCTTCAGAAAACACAGCAATTGTGCTATGTTCCTTTCTATACATTTTACAATCATAGGATATAATTAAATAGATATTGGCAAGATATCTGTAGTGTCTATGAGTATCTCACAGTAATTGCTGTCCAGATAACAATGTAGCATATTCCACGAGACGATGCCGCCTATTCCCAACATGGAGGAGATTCGCAATCCCAGACATCTTCACTAGTATGCAGGCTTACGTTGTACCATGGAGTTTATTACATGTCGTCAAGTTGTGCGATTAATATTCATCCAACTTTTGCAATTTCTAAGTATGGTTTAAGATGAGAAAAATAATTATTCATTTCTTTCAATTTACATCTCAAAGGGAAACATTACTTTAGCACAAAAAAAAGAAGAAAAAATACATTCCCATTAGTATAAGCTGTATGTTGCGATCTTCATTTTAACACTTTTCCATTCACAATTTCCTAATCAACATTAACCCCTACAACACTGATTAGCATGGTGAAACTAATGTTTCACTCTCTTGACTAATAAACCTGCTGTTTGCTAATGTCACTCAATCTTCTGATGCAGTCAACCCTAAATAATCTCATCTTGTACCAATAGTCGATCCATGGTAGACTTGTACACATGTAGTCAACCCTTGATAATAATGTTGTACTCATTTTATACTGATAATCAACCATTGATAAACTTTTTGTACTGATACAGTCAACCCTACATAATCTCAACTTGTACTAATAATCAGTCTGTAATAGTCAACCCTTGCTAAACTCATCATGTACTCATACAGTCAACCCTAGATAATCTCATAATTATTGTACTGATAGTAGTCAACCCATTGTAAGTTCATGTTTTTACTGATACTGTCAACCCTTGATAAACTCATCTTTTACTGATAGTCAACCCTTGATAAACTCATCATGTACTGTTTTAGTCAACCCTTCATAAACTCAGTGTACTGATACAAGTCAACCTATGATAAGCCTATATTGTACTATAATTAACTCTTCTTAGACTCATAATTGTACTGATGTAGATACTAGACAGTGACCCTGCATGTAACATGCATGAATTGATTAAAGTTTGTTCACCCAAATGTTTATGTTTTTGACCACCCTAACCCATCGTGATCCTATCTGTTGACCTCAGCCCATCATAGTAACCTTAGCTCATGTCATTGTCCATGTTAACCAAAATCTTAGATTCATATAATTATCAGAAACATTTTGTGCTGTGCACCTCATTGCTTAAGAAGTTTGTTGGCTTACATAAAATACACATCAGATATGTTTTATGATTTACAGTACATGCTATTTCAGCGGTGATGCAATGTGGTTACGAGTTCCAAGTTCTGCATACAGAACTGTTAGGGTTAAGATTGCAACAGCTGCTGATACTTCTAGGTCTACAAATGCTATCATACTACCATTAACCCTTCGTGAGCCATGTGCCAGCCTGTCCCCCTCTTATCTGCCGACAGCTGTGATATTTTGTCTTTCTTTCCTAGCATTTGGCGAAACTAGCAGGACAGAGGCCCACTGAGGTTTGTCAGTCACCAAGAAAATATGGTGGCTCATTTTCGCTATCTTGTCTTCTCGTAATGTTGTGGCAAGAAAATGAGATTATGCTAGAGATTTTCGTTAATAAACTATGCGTGCAATGACAACAAATTTAAATCACAATTTATCATCCCATATTTATTTATTGGTAATCTTGTGGTCTTGGTTTTGAAGCAAGAACATGAGACTGCACCTATGTGAAATTGTCACTGTTATTCTCTTAAAGAACTATTTTTTTCCCCACGAATTAAGAATATTGAGAGATTGTAAATGTCTAAATATCCCCCACCAGATTCTAATCTGTAAATGTGTATTTTTGTTTTCAAGTTCTGTAATCTTTCAGTTCAATGAACTCGCATAATCACATTTTCTCGTGCCCAAGAATTACACAATCTTGTTGATGGCCCAGATGAAGCACCATACCGAATGCCTGCTCGACTGCCCCTCTCCGTCTGTCTAATACCACTCACCTCCGGGGGGATGCTCCTTTCTATCTGTTCTGTCTATACTTTCTGTCTGAGACATGTGCAGTTACCAAGGATCAACACCGCACAGTGTAACTGCGCATGTCTCGGACAGAAAGTACAGACAGAACAGCTAGAAAGGAGCATCCCCCAGGTCTACTTGTCTACAGATTGCACTGGGTCCTTTGTATTGCTGCATCTTTGAGACCCAGATCTTTGAGACTTAGGTCTGCGGTCCGCTGTTCCATGCACATCTCAGTGCTCCTTCAGTAGATGGGGTGCATTCAGTCAGCACAGGGCTAAATAAGCCGCTTAGCTAAACTGGTTTCCTGTCCCATGTATGGTTCATACGACTCTTTGAGACAGTGGCTAGTTTTGTAAGCTGCTTGCAAGCGCTTGTGTCATTGAATGCACCCCTGGTGTACTACTTGTAGTACTTAGCATAGCAGTAGGCTGCAGGGATCAAAATTAACACTAGCCTGGGCCATTTCTCCCAATGCTAAAGGTATCCTAAGGGCTAGTAGAAAGTCATGTGTTCCAAATAAAAATTTTATTTGAGTATAGTGAAATATTTATCGTTACATGTTGGATGTAGGTGAACATTTTTTGCTGTGACGTAAAACAAAAATTCAGTCAACTCACTCATTCACTCAGTTCCAAGGAATATAAATAATTAAGAATGGAGATGATTTCGGAATATGCAGTATCATGAATAAATTGATACTAAATATGTGTATTGGAGATAATTAATCGATATTCGACAGAGGAGTAAGATTAGGATAATATCAATTTTGAAAGACTAATATGATTTAAACATATGTTTATTCAGCAAAAAATAAGGATTGGTGAACAAGCTGTACAGCTTATTTAAATACCGCTCCTCGAGCTTTTAGCATGGTTAAATATGCATCCACGACAGCAGCAGCTTTGTACAGGCAACAAAGAAACTACAATTAGTTGTATAGAAAATACCGGTACCTAGTGCTTTTCTAGTAGAACCTTTCAACTATCAGGGAAGTGCTCTTATATTTTCCACATTATCTGCCGTGCAGAGCTGTTGGTGGGTTAATTAGCTTACACAGTTGGTGGACTTCTGGATAATGGAGGTGCATAAAAACAAGATCAATGACTTTCCAAGGCTATTATCTCAGTAAATAATTATTGGAATGAAGAAAAAATGCAAAAGAAAACAACCAACCAATACAGGCAATTACTATTAATTTAATAATTTTTGAACCATTAATAAACAAAATCTGTTTTATTATATAACTAGCACAAAACATGTTGAATAAGGTATCTCTAGGCTAGACTTTAAATTAGCTCTATGCATATGCGACCCGGCACGGGAAACAATGTGAAAACAGTGAATGTCTGCTGGTGGTATTATGATAGTGTTTTAACAGCGCAGAGCGACACCAGTGCAATCCAATCTCTCTCGTCTGTCATTAACATACATGTCCAATAAGTATGCTGTTCGCCTGTTGCTCGGAATGATGACTGCAGAGTTGTTCCCCTTTGATGACTGCAAAGTTATCACCCTTTGCTGTGGAACCTATTCTCCTCCAGATGTATGCATCGACCTTCGACCTGAATGTTTCTTATTAGCCTTCGTTTATACCTGACTGTTTACTACACTGATTGTCTATTTCGGAGTAAAGAGATGTAGTATAATGGGGGTGGAATGAAATATAAGCTACATATCCTGTATGTCGCTGTGATAATGTATGTGAATATGTCGTATGTATGATAATAGGGCATGTATACTTTACCTTAGTAGCAAATTAGGAACAATTGTTTGTCTTTTAAGAATGAATGTTCTAATCAAGATTTTAATTTGAAATAAGTATCCTTTTCAATTATTCTTAAATTCAAGTTTACGATGCTGATATGCTGAAAATGCCTTGTTTATGAGCATCTTATTTTTTTGTATCCGTAAGTTATTAATTTGATGGCTAAAACTACTATAATACTGTAGTTGTGTTGATTGTGAGTTTTTTTTTTATCGTGTCTAATACTTCAAAAAGTAAATATAACTAAAATTCAGCATGCCATAGAATAGAAACTGTTTGCTTTAGTACAGTATATTTATCTCAACTAACTCGAGTGTAGCCCTTGTATCCGTAGCCTAGATACCCCTGCACCCGTGTGGTCCACTCCTATTGGTTGGTAATACTCTCTGTTGACCAATCAAATTCTTACTCTCATTTAGTCATCGTCACTTATGGGTGAAATATTCCCGCTGTGACGTAAAACAATCTGGTTTAATCAGCAGTCTACATTATCCATCATGGACAATTTGAATCAAATATTTCTTATAATAAAATGTCAAGTAATAAATTATGCATTTATCTAGTGTTACTTATCCAGATATCGTCTCTACTCAAGAGAATGGTTTTACATTTATCAAATATTTTCTTTCCATACTGTTTGAAATGCAATATTAATAGTTGATCCATAGATATATTTATAGTGTTTATTTAACAAGTACACATCCTAGGAGAGTGTATATTGTGTAGCAGTATTAACCATCTCCCTGCTGAAGGCGACGTAAGTTGCCCGATCACATGCAGAAATAGAACACTTTGATTTTATTCAGCAGGGAGAAGGTTAACATAGACTTAAGAGACGAGTAGTGTATGTATATGTTGTGGTATTTCTGTGCAGGGGTATCTAGGGTGAGTACTGGGTCTACACTCCTGGGGCCAAGTTCCTGAAGCTATTGTTTATGCAACGACATCGTTAAGCTTTTCCGAAGGACATTTTGACTTTCGGGATCATCAAATTTCCCTTCACGAAGACTTAACGATGTCGTTATGTACACAATAGCTTTAAGAACATGGCCACTGGAGTTGTCCACGATAGAACCACATTGTCACTGAATGCTCTGAGGAAATGGACAACACGCTGAAGAGAGCTTCATTGAAGAGCCAATAAATACATCTAACTTAATTATTCGCATAGATATAAAAAGGAAATATTATTGCTGTATCTCTGAGGATATTCTAATAAGAAATTGATTTTGTGAATTTATCTGCGGTCATGTATTAAAACATGCCTGATACAAGTGTAAAATTCTCAAAGAAATTGTTCTGCTATCCCACACTGATTTCACAATTTAACAATGCCTTTCCTGCGAATTAAAAATGCGTAACTGTTTTTTTTCAGGCTTTTCAAGCTTTTCCATGGTCAATTGAGAATTGTTTTAAAAAACAAAATCATGTGCACAAGTGATTACATGCGATTGTATTTTGCAGCCGGCCAACACATCGTTAAAGGATTACGGACGCTTCCAGAAAGACGGAGAATTAAAGGTGCTATCCCATACGGACAGCAGAGTGAGAACAAGGTATTACACTACGACATAGGATGCATTCACTGACTGGCTTTAAAATAGGTTCATGACTTGCTATCATGTGAGTTTGGGGTCCTTGCTTAATTTCATCCACGGTATATCAGTGGTATGGTGGGGATCAAATTATGGTGGGATTTATCACAGATAACTAACTACCAGGTTCAAATCCCGTCGCGGGGGCCCGGCATCAATGTTTGCGAAAGTTACCTTTCTGACGCGATATTGATAGGATGTACTGATTGTAGAGTGGCAATGCAGTTATCATCCTTGGGCTTGTCAGTACCAGCCGGTGCTCGCAGGTTTACTGCAACAATCGGCGCTATGGATGTTGCAAGTTTCCTCCTGCCCTAAACTGACAAGTCGTGATATTAGTGAAAGATTCTAGAAAGCGACTTTAAACCCCAATATAAAAATAAAATTTTAAAAAGTAATGCTGTGACAGTGCTGGAGCAGATAAACTAAGGGAGATAACTGTCACATGAAAGGAATAATAATGGTATGAGAAGCGTAGTTCACTATGTAGGCCTGTAATGTTGAGTTAAGACTCTTTGTAGCGCTAATCAGTGTGCAATTTAGGTTAATGGTCATGTTCGAACGATGCTACGATAAAATCACGTGGTTTAGATATTCACGATCAAAACAGTCAGAAGGAACAGCTGGTTAACGTAAGTGTCCGAAGTCCCAGGACTCTACTCTAACTGGGAATGATGTAAAATGCAACCCTGATATCCAAAACAGACGCTATGATCCCTGATTGAGATAAAAACTTGTAACTTCAGGTCAATATTTATAATAGTGTGAAGTTCTACCACTGTACTAGCCAACCCCTTCCAAACCACGTTAATTACAAAAAAATTGTGTTAGTCTCTATTGCAACGGTTGAAGTGTTGACGTATTTCTGTTTTCAAGTCCAGTACCACAGAAATACGCTGTCAGTTTCTCGATTAAAATGGCCATCTCCATTAATATAATATGTAGTGCGAAATCTTCAGTTTCTACGTTTAGTTACAATCTACTGTGCTGTAATTCTATTCGTCTTGAATGTATGTGCTGTGATATTTCTTATAGTAGATGTTTCCATATTGTGTTTCCTGAATGCCATTTGTGTATGTTCCCGTACTGTAAAAAAACCCTGTTTCCTAGTATTTGTATTAAACACAAGCGTTATACGCTAATTTATTATTTAGTCGTTAAGACAATTACCAGGTTAGAGACTTGTATGGTTTTAGGGATTACCCAGCAATTCACACATGGCACAATGGCCATATTGAATAATCAAATTTGAGAAAGAAAAATGGCATTTCCTTTCCACTTGTCGTTGTTGACACTTTCAATCCCCTTGAACAACACCTCGTCTGGAACTAACAAGTCAATTACCTAAGTGGAAAATTTGGATCTTGGTAAACTAATTTGTATCTGAATTATTACAAACAGTGACAGTTTGGTCCAGATATTTATATACACTTATTTAATTTAATTAATAACTACTTATACTTGTGCTTATTATTAGTCTGAATTCACGGTCACTCGTGAAAACCATTGCACACCTATCCCTGGAGCCGATATAAGGATTTTTATGGATGCTAAAATCTCTCCAAAATATCCTAAAACTCCTTGTATTGTGTAATTGCACTCTACATCCCAAGCAACTTTATCCATTTTATTACTATTTATTTTGTCTAACATGTTATCAATTTCAAGGTATGCACTCACTTATACACCCAGTCTAACTCGTCACTGTCCTTATCCGCCCCCCCTCCATTTCCTCTTCATTTTGATTCCAACTTTTGATGAACCCAATACATCTTTGCTTAGTTGTCGGTGTATAGCACGCCTAGTCCGAGATGTTGATGTGAACTTCCTCCTCTGTCTGTTATATTAGCATGATAAGTCTCTGAGCAGACGCTAACATTTGATATAAATTTAACTTCAGCAAAGCGGCTGAGAAAAGGTAAGGTTGACTATATATTCTGACAAATGCAAATTAACAATGTATCAACTGTCTGATCTGTTACTATTGTTTATACAATGAGCATCATAATAGTTATATTCAACTTTGAATAATAGAGAAATAGTGTTATGCAGTTAATCACTCACTTTCACACCATCGTATTTATCGTATCTTTTGACCGTCTGCAAATGCTCTGAATATGAGGAGGGAAAAGTGTAGTGTTCTGTACTTGTTTATAAATTGAGGATGTGTATTAAGGGGTATCGTTTCACGAAGCGCTCATATCTACTATGAGACCATACTAACGATTGGGTGATCATGAGGTTTACTGCAACATTCAGCGCTTCGGATGTTGCAGGTTTCCTCCTGCTCTAAACTCACAAGTCGTGATATTAGTGAAAGAATCTAGAAAGCGACTCTAAAACACCAATTTAAAAA
>JAUTBV010096303.1:0-30388 GCA_032361325.1 Lepetodrilus fucensis
ATGATTTTGTGTATGTCAAGTGAATGCACTTTGCAGTTATATCTAAGAACTAGTCCAAAACAACCATAAATATCTGTGATATTATGCCTTTAATAAATACATAAATTAATAAAAGTAATCGTTTTGTTTAAATTTTAAATGTTGGAGATTTGAGCCAGACATTAACTAAGCCTCGACGTGACAGGAAAACATGTTATTTATTATACGGTAACATGATTACATTGACTTCTATAAATCCAACGTTTGCCTATTCCGATGTTAAGGACAACTCATTCCATTGAGGTGGCTGAGAATGGAATTATATAGACTTTAGTTTATGAGCACTAGACTATGATCTTGTGGACACAGTCTTCATCTACTCCTATGAAAACATCACAGTCTACGAGATTACTGACATCTATTGAAACCAGTCCTAAACGCCAAACCATTGACACAAGTTCAAATGATTCAATAACAATGAAAACATGGGGTAGATGCCAGCGTTAATCCATCGTTATTACATCCCGGAAGATATACATTTAGTTCATTTGAATGGCATAAGATCAATTTCGTAAACGTCTTAACATGGTTGCGTCGTTGTGTTAAGTCGTGCAACTACCAGAGGGATCGTTAGTGAATCTTCAACATCATTTAATAACCGGTATTCATGTTGAAAAGAGTTGATCAAATGGACCAACGACCTGAAACGCATGTGAAATTTATTCTATTCGAAATAACCAATAACCAATAATGACAGTTATGTGATTAGAAATCAAGTTCATTGATACAAATACTAACAATAGACAACCAATTTCGGTTGATTTACTTTTATTATTTTTAACAATTCCGCAAAATTACTTCAAAAGTCAAAAACACATAAGAGGTAGATTTCAGTTGCTCTTTTACTGGAATTCTTGATTAAACGTCGCGGAACCCCAATGAACATTAACTAGACGTACAGCGTACCACGTCCTCACACCCACCTCTGTTCCCATTGCAATTAAACAGAACTCCTTCCAACTCCAAAGTAATATCGCAAATTAGGTACTGAAATTTCAGTACGTCGCAGACCATTGGTATCATTTTCCTACCAGAAGAGATTAGAAAAATAACTGCTTTCTACTTGAAGCAATAAACTGCCAGACCGTTAAAACAAATGTCGAACAGAGAAAGTGTTTAGCCCTGGCAATTAGATCCGAGGTCGTTAAATAAGAATTGCGCCCGGAGTTCCTCACCCATTTACTTGTTTTATGCCCGCAACAGGTAAAACACGATTCCGCGGATATCTCATGATCATTCCAGTATCCCCTAAGGTGACGGGGACCAAGGAAAACCACATAACCTCGGTATTTGCAGTTGGTCCAATTGGCGACAGCGAGCGTGATCGGAAAGCGCGATAGCTCCTCAGTGAAATCAGATTTGCATGAGATCTTACTGTGTTGAGACTGGGAGAAAATAGCAAATATTTATAATCGAATTTTCTACCATATGCGTAATTCATGTCTCGGGACAATTTTGTATTGACGGTCATGATGAACAAACCCTGTAACTAGTTGTACTGACCAAGTGGCACACCTTCGTGTTTGACGAGTTCCATTCACGTTGTTTATATACCTGCCATCGCGCCAACAATTAAACCACCCAGACGTCATAGTGTCGTTATTCATAAAACAAACTCCCGGCGGTCAGGAAAGTTAGCGATTTAAGTTTGTCGATCATGTAATTATTACAAATCATCTACTACTTCATCTTCCCTCCAATTTATCGCTTACAGATTTGTCTCAAAGGTATATGAATAAATTCTGAAAATTCTCTAACAAGACTTGAATTAAACCGCTCCCTCCTGCGGCTTGAATGTGAGTGGTTATAGCGAGCTTAACCATCGACAATCTAGATTAGACCGTGGTTAACGCTGTTGTGAAATAAATTGTATCTAGCGGACACTTGCTGAAATATTCGCAGTGCCGCCTGTTAACAACAAACACAACGTTATTCGACCATAGCGATTCAGAACACACGCGGCAAAAAGAACTGTCAATTTCGAGAGTCGTTTTTTACTTCAACATTCAGTTAGGAACGAAAACGACAAGTAATACCGCATAACATACCAAGCGTTACATTCCCGCCGGAAGTGACACACGCCCGTGTGGAATCAACTTCCGTTGCGATTACGACGTCTTACGGATAGCAGAACTGCCCTCATGATGGGATCAGTGATAAAAAGTATGTTCAATGCAGAGTTCTTTTGCGTAGAATAAATACCACCCATTTAGGAACATTTCCATTTCCACCTTCACAGGCACTTGATGTACACGAACAGTACATACAGTACATGTAACACTGTTCTCGTACAAGAACAGTACATACAGTACATGTAACACTGTTCTCGTACAAGAACAGTACATACAGTACAGACAGGGATGAGAGTTCTGTGAGAAGACACTCACACACTGTCGAGCATAGACAACGTAATGGTATGAGCGAATGGCCAGCGCGGTGACTGTAGCGAGAAAGAAATGAAGATTAAAACCCAAGACGAAGGGAAAACAAATGAGAAAGAAAATTGATAGAAAATTAAGAGAAGAGATTGTATGAGATGAGGAAAGAAGTTGACGGAAGAAATAACGCTCGTCGATGTAGCATGAATATCGACCAGATGAGGCCCTTTAATCGTGGAGAGAACATGTTTTGTTATTCAGTAAAACTGTTAGAAGAACACTATGGATATGGATGACCAGGAGGTGCTACAACAACTAAGTACATACGTATAATATACCTGATAGACTTTGAACAAAGACAAACGACGTTATGCTTTGAGAAAGCAATATTTCTATGATCTTCTACTACTATTACTATACTACTACTACTATACTACTACTACTATACTACTATACTACGACTACTACTACTACTACACTACTACTACTACTACTACTATACTACTACTACTATACTACTATACTACGACTACTACTACTACTACTACTACTACACTACTACTACTACTACTACTACACTACTACTACTACTACTACTACTATACTACTACTACTACTATAATACTACTACTACTACTGCCACTACAACTATTACTCCTTGGTACGTCAGTACCAACCGGTGCTCACAGGTTTGCCGTAACTTTCAGCGTCTAAAGGAAGGTGTTGCGGGTTACCTCCTGGCAAGTCAAGTAAAGAACCTTGAAAGCGTCTATACATCCCAATTAAAACAAATGCTACTGCTACTACTACTGCTGCTGCTAGTGCTACTACTACTACTAATAATAATAATAATATATAGGCCTACTACTACTACTACTACTACTACTACTACTACTGCTGTTGCTGCTGCTACTATTAGTATTATTCTACTACTAATAATAATAATACGACTATATCTACTACTACTGTTAGCACAGTGCTGAAGTCCTCTATATCACTGGTATCATGAATGCTAACATCAACCAAGACTACAAGACACGCAGACCCAGCACAGTCTCATGATGATCATTTATTCCACTGGCAATGTACGTGAAAATTGACCACTAAGTGAAGTTATCGTCACTGTATCAACGAGACCAAACACTTGCTGAATATTCAGATCTCCCAATCCCCGGTACACTTCCTGGCATGGAACTATGATCTGTCGAGTCAGATCAAATCAAAATCATTATCCCAAGAAGAGGTTGTAGCAGGGCAATTAGGTTTGTCATCAGTCATTCATTCCAACGGCGTTCAATGATAGCGCTCACTCCCATACATTACAGAATGCATCGTTCGCTTGACATGGTATCCACGACCCTTGAAATGAGCAGTTTAAACGTGAAAATACATCGAGTACTGATCATGCGTCAAAAGCTCCGTGCAGGCTATTTTACAATGTTTGCTTAAAAGGTAATCACCATTTGTCTTGGGATTACATGCGGATGCGTTCAATTACCATACGAGATAGAATATGGTAAAGCTAAAACAGAAGGATACGTTTGATGTAATATTGTATAATAAGGAAGTCTAATCCTCAAACAGTGGTTTCAGATATGTTGATGATGTAAGTAATTACTTGGACTATCGTATAATGGTGACGATATATCTTAATATCGGTTTCAAAGTCTTTCTAGATGTAAATGCCCGTATTCATACAAACAACTTACAGTTTTCCTATTGTACATAACACAAACTTTTACAGAGATGTATGCTGTTTCATATTATTTGCATCTAATTATTATTGCTCCTAGTATTAATATGTTCAGCATGTCTATGTATGTATCAATAGTCTTGCACATTCAGTAGATTATCTCATGATTACTTGATACCTATATGGCCTAGTAGCCTGAACCAACACTGTGGGTGTAATCATATTAATTATTCAAACTGTTAATTTCTCAGAATAATTGCTAACGGATATATGACATTTAAATGTCTTATTCTCCAAAGATTGACCACACAGGGAACCACGTAACACTGTGGCATGTTATGTGCACACATGTTCGTAGTTCTTTTTATGTTCTTGGAATGTTTGCTTTCCCATCAAGGACTCAATGGGTGCTCTATAAAGCAGAGGCGTTCTATTTGCTGAATATACAATAATGATCAAATAATACATAACTTAGTGCCATTCTGTGGGATGCTCTCGTATGCTATCAATGACATACAAATCACGAACTGACTACTACAGTGTGTTCGCAGGCTATGCTATAGAACTGCGGCCAGACGGGAGGGACATTTTGATGTAGAACCTGTCCTGGTAGTACAAAGACAGTTTACATTGTTTCTATAGACTAGGTACTATCTACGAAATCTCTAGAACTCTCTTAGTGCTGGCATATATTTGCGGGGGTATATTATTCGAATGCAAACTAAGGCATCCAAACTACAGCGACTCGTCATTAAGGTTTTGTTTTATCGATACTTAGTAAACTATAGCAAATCTATAGATGGATAAAAGCTAATAGAGCTGACAGGTAGCGATGTTCCACCTATTGGTTCTGGCATAGTCTCTTTACAATGACCTTCTTAGTTTTATTTAGATTTTGTCTAAGTTCTATATGTCAACGTAGGATTGCATGTTGTTCAAATTGCCCTTTCAAAACAATCTCAGGCTCACGGTGTCTGCTTACTCCGACACCAAACCATTTCCTGTCCCAGATCTAGAACTAAGGTCCACTGAGTAGTGCCGTTTTACAATGACGTGTCAAAGACTGCACTAATGCCTTCGTGTGTAGCACGTTTAAACCATAACCAGATCGGATATCCTCAGAACAAAAGATGGCCATACAGATTACATATCGTGGTATGTCTGATTCATTGCGGAACTGTCATGGAAATCAAAAGCAGATTAAAATATAATTGATTGCGTATTCATCGGCTGGAGACTCATAAATAACAAAGAAGAGTTCTAAAAGTTCTTATCAAAACATGATCAAATCCACCGTTAATTTTTAAAAGTTGCTAACATTAATGGCAAGACGCATCTTTGTGACAAATTTTATGAATATTCTTATCCATAATGTAACTTTCAAGTTGAAACCTAATATTGAATTCATCTTGCCTCTAATCCACCTTTCTCTGGCTAATAACACCGTGATTTATCGCCGCGGTGAGATGTTGGACTGTAAATTGGATCTGTTTCACGGAACACTGGACTAATCAGGCGCAAAGCCTCATGGGATACGGCAGCTGTCATGGCGGCCAAATAGATAGAGCCAATCTTCAACACTGTCGAGCTATACGTACACAGCGATGTTACGTAACGCGCACGTGGGCAGCCGCGACGTGAAGGCGGTGGTATTAACTGAAGACAGTCGAGAGAGAACTACCGGCGCCCTTTAGTACCATCATATTTGTCACGTCACTTCCTAACTAGAGGTGTCACGACGTGAGTTGACACTAGCAGAGACACCAGATGGAAAGTAATCAGCTCGCGTCTGTTAGAAACGGCACAGGTAATATTCACGGCGATGAGGTGACTCCATTACAGGAAGCCACACCAATCATACGTTACAACGCAAAAATGGCGTCCACCGTTACGTGCAATTTGTCATATTTTCTAACACACCAGCCTGAGTAAACATTTAAGGGTGTTAGTCCGCCTCGTGACATTTCCGAGGATAGTAATCATGCAGGTGATAGATGAACAACCAACACTATTATTAATACGCATGTAGACACCATTAGAAATGTTCCGACACCATTGGAAATTAATTACGATTTGAAGTGAAGATTTGTTTTATATTTGTTTTGTCAATGTCTTTTCTATATGGAAATTAAATCGCAAACAAAATAATTGCATTGGTAGTCGACGATTAAAAATATAGGTAAACACTAAATAAATATTGCTAACTGTATCCTATAAGTATTGGCTTGGGATTGCTTTTACTATAAAAACGCATTTTCCAAGTCCAGACCACATCAGCTGATTTAGAACGGCAAATCTGTAAATTGCAGACCACCTGTTACCCTTCTATCCCTGTCCATTCCTACGAACCGTAATATTCTCCTAGCGAGCAATTCGACGGCTAAAGCGACTCCTAAGAGAATCCACAGATCACATAACGAAACCTCTTTACATTAAGTCACGATCTGGCATTTCTTGAGCGACAACAACCAACGGAGACCATGCTTCCAGCTATTATGCTCTCGACCCGTAAACGAATTCTACTAAGCAACGACAATGCGAACAGAAAGCTCTTAAAGGATAACAAGTATTTTATAACACACCAGAGAGTGTCAACAGTCGAGACATAAACTGTCTGTCTGTACATTGTGCTCTTTTGCAGTAATGATATAATCGTTTCTTGCACACCACATGGTTTCCAGTACCATGTCTTAATTAACCCAATCCAATTACCAGCGTCTTCCATTCTATTCCCAGACATTTTCTCTGGAGGTACATTAGTGTTATGCCGAACGTAACACCAAGGACATGGTTTTTTCCTTCGCAGAGACA
The DNA here is from genome assembly GCA_032361325.1 of Lepetodrilus fucensis. NCBI lineage: Eukaryota > Metazoa > Mollusca > Gastropoda > Lepetellida > Lepetodrilidae > Lepetodrilus > Lepetodrilus fucensis. The sequence goes on from JAUTBV010096303.1 coordinate 6,922, forward strand.
CACCTAATGGCCCCTCTAATGTTCGTCCTTCACATAATGAAGATAGACGTTATATCTATCTATCCATATGCTTCTTTAAGCATTGAGTACATCATAAAATTGACCACGTGAAGAGAGACCCACGTTACATTTACAAATTTGAGACAAGTTTGCGCAACTGTAGATTTACAGAGGCATTGGCAGAGAGAGAGAGAGGGAGGAAGTGAGAGAGAGAGAGAGAGAAATGTGAGGGGGAGAAATGTAGAGAGAGAGATGGGAGAGAGATGTAGAAGAGAGAGAGAGAGAAATGGGAAGGGGAGAAATGTAGAGAGATGGGAGAGAGAGAGATAGAGGGATGTATGAGAGAGAGAAATGGGAGGGGGAGAAATGTAGAGAGAGAGATGGGCGAGAGAGGGATGTAGAAGAGAGAGAGAGAGGGAGTGGGAAGGGGAGAAATGTAGAGATAGGTGGGAGAGAGAGAGGGATGTAGGAGAGAGAGATAGATAGAGAGAGAGAGGGGGGAACAAAAGGTCAATTTTGGAATCGTGTGTTATTAACATGCTAGGTGTTTACGCACGGACATTCAGATGGACCTATTTGTCAAAGCCTTCATCAGTATTGAATCCAATGAAGGTCGAGAGTGGAGGTTACTTGCAGTGGTAAAGGTGGTATTAATTATCGGCTTCATAATGAACACTATTTAATTATCTCCGCATAGTTAATCGTCTTTGAGGAGATTACCTATATACTAGTACCTCATTTTCCTGACCCCTTTTCTGACGGTATTGTGGTCAACATTGATGATACGTTAGGTTCTATGCAGGCCAGTGATTCTGAGCAGAGTGAGTGAGTAAATATGGAGTTTAACGTCACTGCGGAAATCTTTGCGACGATTCCGAGCAGAGGAAGAAGATGTAAACCTATATCCGTGTACTGTCGAAATACCTGTATACCGTACACTCACATTGCCTAAACACGGTACCCCCGATGCAATGAGTAGTCGTCCCATTTTGGATTCAGTGTATTTACGTTGGAGTTTCATTGTACAATGCTCACTGTCACCATCAATGGATACAAGCAAATAGTTGGAATTTGCGAACATTAACAAATTCAAGATTACAAGTAAATACAGTTCGAATTTGTGAACATTAACAGGACGAATTGTCTAATCGATGATCACCACTTCTCTAAACGTCCTTTTCTCAATGTATTCACCAGCACGATGCTTCTCTTAAACCAGTTTTAGAAGTCCTACGATTTTTGATTTCCTTTAGTAAATACATCACCACTTGTCTTTGTAAGACGCTGACAAGAGGGTGGTCGCTGATAGCGATATATATGACAAGCGTGCCACTTGGATACACTGCATGGAATTCCACATGTTCCAGCCGCTGTTCAGGAGGCCGCCGCTGGTTGTTTAGGAGGTCACCACTATGCTTGAGAGCGTGTGAGTGAGAAATGTGAAGAATGGATTCTAGCAGAAAAGGAAATTGAAGAATGAAGTGATTCACGTCTTTTGTGAGTCAGGGCTTCAGGTTTTAAAGAAAAATGCATGTTAATGTACTAATTGCAAGGTCCAGCTGAAGATAGTTGGAATTTGAATGACGGTATTTTACGTTTGCAATTGGAATCTTAAAGTGTCTGACTGATCGTAAAGAGAAGGGAGAACAGTTGGGAACAAGCATTTCCTTTTATCAGAATATTTTCAAAATCTCGGTAGATTTGCTTTAACATCAGGGGGCCTATTATCGAAGCGTTCTTACGAACTGTTTAGCCTAAAAACAGTTCTTACACTATTCGTATAGGATGACTACGAACTGTTCTGAGGCTAAAAAGGTTTCGAGAATAGACCCCCAGAATCATACCGCGGAATCTATTTGAACAGATTACAATATAAAAACATACATTCTCGCGGACATACATGAGCATACACAGTTAAACATACAGACTGACATAAGTTACGGTTTCATGTCGTTCTCTACGTTTGATACGCATACCTACCCTAGATCACATCACTGCGTATGATTTAACATCAAGATAAACACCAAAGCTATATCTACAGTTGTATCCCACGGAGTAGGCTATACTAATCGCAAGGCATAACCAAGACGTTATTACATCTTCTACATCAGTACATGAGTTGCATAGCGCCTCATTTTAACTGCAGTCTAAAAACGATTAACTTATTAGAACGGGAAGAAACAGTAACGAAAATATACCAACGTGACGTGCGTACTGTTTACGTTACCCGTGTTTGCCAATCGACAGAAGCAACATTGGATAATTGAGAAAGGTCGCATTTATCTGTGACCGTGCAGGTGCATTCATCAGAGACCCGACAATACAGCAATTGCATTACACGCTAAATTGGCCTGCACTGTTCGATAAATCCGAGACCCAATTCGTGAACATTGACTAAGTAGTGTCCTAATAAAGTGTGTAGGTTACCCTCGAAAATATTCCTTCTGACAAATACTATCATGATCTTATCATGTGAGGCTCAGCTGCTAGCTATGGTGTAGATAGTACAACCAACCAATGGCAATGTGTCAGTGGAAAAGTTACTGTTTGGTGAAAGAAAACCCCGATGTTACTGTTCAAGAGCATAGAGCCTAATAGGGTCAACATGTGTAATATAACTTTATCCTACGTTATAGGTATACTTACTTACTACTGCTACATCTGCCAGTGGTACTGCTAAATGTGTTATCATGCTGCTGCTACTACTACTACTACTACCACCACCATTAATACTACTGCTACTACAACAACTACTAATACAACAACTACTAATACTTAGTCTACTACTACTAATATTACTTCTACTGCTGCTGATACTACTACTATCACTACTACTAGTAATAGTGCTACAACCACTACTACTAGTAGTAGTACTACTACTACTACTATTATTATTATTATTATTACTACTACTAACAGTACCACTCACATACGACTTTAACTATTACAAACCGGACTATATATGATCACTAAGTTATTTATCCTGCTGCTGACGAAGAGATGATATTAAAGAGAACATTAACGAACGGTCAAATAGCAATCTTCTCCAAGGACGGATTTAACAGCTTTACCTAGCGGAATCAATGACGTAGGCCTACGTGGCAACCAGTGGCGAACTCTGGACATTTACACTATGTTCTGTTCTACTTGTTATTCTATGTAGATTGTAGTCGGTTCCGTACGTTACTGGACTAATACTAAGTATTTACCACAGTTACTGCCCTAGTCAATGGGTCATTGTGCACTAACTTTCCTACTCCTCTTACTGAGCCGTTTAATGCTCTACTGCATCCTTGGGCATTATGAACACTTAACCTCCGTCAACTATTAGTAATAATGGCTGGTGTTTCGAGGATCTACCGCTAATGTGACATTTCCATTTCCATCTCATCCTACCGGGTACCCATTGTCTCATGCTGGGTGAGCAGAGGCATTTTCTAACAATAAGCAACAGTGTGCTAGTTATATCTCTGAACATATGATGTCCTAAAGTTATGTATATAGCATATGACGTATATTAACCATATACTTTAACTGACTCGCAAAACATCTTTATGAGTACGATTTCATGCTTAACTCAGTTTTGTTCACAAAACATGAAATCGTACTCAAAATTGTTCGTAATTTCGGGGCCTGATAGCTTTGCAACAACAACACATCGCTAGGATACCCGAATTTCGCTACTGGAATTTTTGCCAACGTACTTACAGATTCCGAAGAGACTTCAGCGGTTCAGACGAAATGAAAGCTTGGGGGGGGGGGGGGGGTGAAACGTTAGTTTTTGTCTCTCTATCGCAAACTATCACTTGGTGAACAAGACCTCCAACAATGAGTTGTTGGCGATGTATGGCATCTCTGCAGGCTATGTACAGCGACAATGGCATCAGTGACAATCTAATATGCACATGGCATCTATCGACTGCTAGCTCTTGACATTGATTAGAATGAACCGTTTGATTGAATACAATGAAGTAGGCGACAACAATAAGATGTCCACAGACGATCAATGCGATCCAATATTTACAGGACGTGCATTGGAAAGCCTTGAGACCCGCACTGAAAGACGGAACTGTTTATGGAACGAAGACTGAGAGTTTGAAACTGACACGACTCTTACGCAACACAACGTAGATAAACACTCGTCAGTGCTGAAGCTGCTTGCCAGACTTCCCCAACCCAAATAAAAAATAACAAAAAAAAGTTTGAAGAACTTCTGAGAGTGTTTGGAATCTTCGTCAAACAGCCAAGAAGACATCTGAATGCTGGGTGCCCAATATACGAGGGTACTTAACTTGAAGGAAGGAAGCAGCCGTCCACGGCTTACGTGGAGACTCACGGTGCTGAGTTCCAGTAAAGCGTCAGGTTGATTCAGATGTAAACTGTATAAGTACGTACTCGTTCCAGGAGAAAGCATGTACTGGTAACCATGGTGGACAGGGACTTCCGGTTATAGCATTCACTGAAAGGAACACTAAAAATAGCCACGATAGCATATCGGTTGCAGTTATCTAAGAATCGCACAGGAAGAAGAAACAATAGTGTCATTCACTGAACTAAACACTTGACACTATTCATGAACGCACTATTCGTTAGCATTGCAACGGAAATAGGTAATAAAATGTGCAGACAACCATGAGCCGTCCTATCTAGACATTGTTCTTGCAGAATCCATATTACTGACTCATCAAATTTCTTTTTGCTGTGTGTTTGTGTTTAGAGGTGTAGGCGTTTTCAATGCATACTAAAACAATCTGATTTATCATAGACTTCATTACCAATACAATGAGTACATTTACGTAATCAAACTTGTCATCGGGTGTTCCGCAATGTTCAGTTGTCGTCGTACTAAAACATATTCGATCTTTTTTTGTACATAATTTTATGAAGATAATATGCATGAGAACACAATTTCATGAGAACAGTATTTCTTGTTTTCATATGGAAGACATTACATACTGTTTGGGATTATCTGATTGCAGAAATATTTTATACACAAACACTTGATTCTGATATATTCTAATAATACGAATTCAGTTTGCTTTAGTAATTTAGCCTGTACAATTTATATAACTAGCTTTCCACCCAGTTAGAAGTTCTGTAAAGACCTGTGCCATCTAATCACAGGTAATGCGATTAGAAGTATGACTAAATTGATACAACGATTCTAGATTTCAACTGACGTGGAGTCTTTAGTATCAGTACTGACGTAACATTATAATGGGCTTTCTGTTCCCAATAGCGAATTGATTGTGATATTTTGGTATTTTAGATGCTGTCTGTGAATACATGATTGATCAAATATTTACCAATGGGTTTAGATCGCGGTTTTTGGTGAACAGCACAACGATTACATAGAAATGAATCTCTTTATTGGGGTTAATAAACTAAGTAGATTCCCTTCTCGATAATGTATATACTACATTTGACATTCTGTCTCCATCTCCACTCTTTGTCTTTACGTTGGGATCCGAATATTCCCGTGAGCATCTATGAACAACGCAGCGATTATATGAGTTTAATGGCAATCTCGACATCATTGCACTCTTTGAAAGTAGTTCGTGGTGCTGGTATGTACATAACTTTCACGTAGGTGTTTCATACGTTGCAGTCAATGTTATGCTCTCGCAATACGTCGCAGCCAGTGTTATGTTCTCGCAATACGTTGCAATCAATGTTATGTTCTCGCAATACGTCGCAGCCAATGTTATGTTCTCGCAATACATCGCAGCCAATGTTATGTTCTCGCAATACGTTGCAGTCAATGTTATGTTCCCTCAATACGTCGCAGTCAATGTTATGTTCTCTCAATACGTTGCAGCCAATGTTATGTTCTCTCAATACGTTGCAGCCAATGTTATGTTCTCTCAATACGTCGCAGTCAGTGTTATGTTCTTGTAATACGTCGCAGACAATGTTATGTTCTTGTAATACGTCGCAGACAATGTTATGTTCTCTCAATACGTCGCAGTCAGTGTTATGTTCTTGTAATACGTCGCAGACAATGTTATGTTCTGATGTCAAAGGCTGGCAATGTATCAGTGTAATAATGCTGTACAAGAAATACCATATATGTATATTATCATGTTTACAGGCTAGTTGTTGCAGAAAGAAATATATGCAAAACGTGGCGTGTCTTATTGTTATAGAAACATCAAGAAATATCGTTTTACAGTTGATCAAATGCCATGACATGACCTTATACATCAAACAGAAACTTCAAAATATACAATATTGGATATAAATTCCAGGTAGTGTTCAAGGATGACTTTATCTACGTTTCCGAACACGTCATATGACGTGTTCGACGAGTTATCACGCTCCTTACTATTTGTACAAGGATCTCCGAGATTTAGGATTGTCCACAACAGATGTTGAAGAGGTAAATTCTCAACAAATAAAACATAATCGAAAACATTAATTTGCGCCTACAACCTCCATGACAATTGCGAGGACAATGGCGTCACTGGACAAGCTGGGTTAATTTCATGTTGCTGCAATCCTTGATGCTGATAAGGGGTACGAAGGGATGGTTGACACATGTCACTCATCCTGATCAGGTAAAATACTCCCAGCCTGGAACCGATTACACAGAGCAAGCACCTGCACCTCCGTAACGAGGTCTACAGTCAACATTCACACCTGATTGGCCCAATTGCGTTATATCTGTGTGCCGTAATGTGTGATGTTCATTACAGGTATTTACCTAACATGTAAGCATCAAGCCCCGAGAACCAACGTGGAACCCCTCTAAACAGATTACTCCGCGCAGATGCGTTAAATGTTAATTCCCGAGTAGTTCCCCTGGGGCGTCTATCTAGTCATTGGAATTAGTGGAAGAGCTGACTGATTATAATTAACCACAAACCGGGTCATTTAACATTTTCTCTCTTTTGCTTCTCCACAAAAGAGAAGTACATGATTCTGATCGGGAACGACAATACAACTGAATGAGAACTTTAAAGAATTTTCAAAGGTAGTTGAGAATTACGTTAAAGAAAAATCTAGAAAATGCAATATAAATACCGTGGTAAATTTGCCAATGCATAGGTTCAGTGAATACTTCAATCAGGTGAATGAACTTCACCACTGCCTAATCTGAATGCTTCAGTGAATACTTCAATCATGTGAATGAGCGTCACCACTGCCTAATGTGAAATCTTCAGTGACGATGCAACCAAGTTTAGCTCTTGGAAATTTCGGAACTTAGTTCCGTCATTAGATTTGGACAATGTGTGCCACGGACTGCATGATTTCTTCCTTGTGCTGGCGTGCGACTCATGCCACGACGTATCAATCAACCCGTGTTTCAGAAATGAATGATTGTCCGTCACATCAGTGCTTCTGCTCAGCTGTTTGCAAGACTTTGACAGTTTGGACGAACTAATTAGCAACGCCGCATCACGTATAAGTCAGGATAGATCAACGCATGCGCACATGCCACCTGACGTCCAGGCTAGACCCGCAGCGCACCTGCTTCAGGCAACAAACCAAGATGGACGCAGATTCGTCTTACTATTGGCTAAATGTGTATTGTCTTGGCGTGGTCTGCGTCTGTATACAGTAATTCAATTCTGATTGAGTTAAACATTTTCATCCAGAGTTATTAAACGGAAGATTTAATTAATGGACATTTGCATACGGTCTGAGTAGAAGGAAACAATTAGGAACAAACTGATAAGTTTCAAATATACAATGATTTACCAATGGATAGGTTATCCAAACATTGCATCCAAACCAAATTGTACTTAGATAAGACAGGTTCCCAGTCTACCCTGATATTGCATCACGAAACGAGGTTCTACGTTATTTAATGTGAGGGTAGTGAAGATTAGTTGAACATTCAACGTACGACGTCACTTATTAACCAATCGGGTATATTGTAAAATACGACTATAGGCCCTAGTATGGCCTATATAACGAAAACAACATCGTTGAAAACAAAATAGGTCTATTCGGGAAATGTAGTACGGTACACGATACATGGTACGATAAATCTACGATATCATTGGGAATGGTTCGATACGCTATTATTTTCCTGATGAACAGGACGATTTGTTCTTTCTTACGAATCAAAGACAACGTAACCCTCCTCACAGAAATGGAATTCCAATTGATAGAATACATGTAGGCCTATGATAATAAAATACGAGAGTGTTAGACACCAGGCAAACCTGACAAAACAACCGAACGTAGTGAAAATAAACACTTAAACTAAATTATCTTAGCATTAACCCAATGCATTCATTCAACGCGAAAACAAGGACATTGCCGATATCACTGTTCATTCTCAATGTGCATGTACGTTTTCATGGCGATAGTTATCGTTATCAGGATTACCATCCTCTCACCTTCACACAGCAAGACAGTGCCACTGTACTGGCAATAACAACAGTAATGTGGACTATATATTTCATAATGAGTGGATCAAAGCTACCTTCTATAAACATCCTCATAATGATCCCAGTATGATTTGATCAACATTGATGAATACTCACTACAAAGGAAATAATTAAAATATCACTGATATTTCCTTTCCCTAAAGGAAATATCAACTATTAAATTAACTATGTCATTTAATTCTAGAGGCAATACTTTACATGTAACCTTTAACTATGATAATTCAACGTATCCCACATTAAATGTTAAAACAACAAATTAATCTACACACACACACACACACACACACACACACACACACACTTCTTTCAGGTATACGGTTGGAATCGGTCGATTTGCCGAGTGGAAATGTCTACAATAGATAACGTTGAATGATAATACTTCTGTTTTCTATTTAAATATTATATTAGCTCTATGACAATTTACATAGCAATAAGAAACATACGTTATAAACGTTCACGCCCAAACGTTTATCGCCTGACTAAGATTACACAAATACAATTGTTCCCCATTTATTGAGTCTAAAACACCATAGTAGTGAATACAAGTCAGTGGATCAGATTTGCAAAGGACAAATATACACTGAACTGTAGAATGCATGAGACAACAGGATTAATGCCATGCCCCACCCTGAGCCGCCATCATCATCAACAACGTGTTATGTCCTCTAAACCAGTCGAAGGAAGACATAGTGCTATTAGATAGTCCTTGCTTAAATGCAGGTTGACTAAAAACAAGTGGTTACATACTATATAGTGTTACTTTGATACCTAAATAGCAAAATGCATGACCTTTTCATAGTCTTGGATATGCAGTTGTTAACATTCTGATAAAGGTTTCCATAAACCAAGACTAGTCTTAATCTAGGTCTACACAAAATCGCGTTCGATATTCTTAATTGCATTATCTCATGTCTATTTTAGATAAGATTATCCAAATGGGCAAGATGACGTGCTCTATCGTGTGTACTATCGTGTGTTCAAGTAACATTATTTATTTCTATTTTAATTTCACTACGCAGGTTCATACCACTCATAAAGCATTATCTACCATAAAGGAGACTTAGCCTGTTGGATCGAGATCCCTTATCAAACCAAGGCAAACAGGGCTAAAGTATATTTATAACAGACACTGTAACCCTCTAGATATCACGCATGAGACTTGTGTGTATCTGTACTTCACTCGTGAGGAAACTGTTATGTATGTGATTTAGTGATTAATACGCATACTTATGTATATAGTAACGTAGTTAGTGCCAAGGCCTTATGTATTGAATACATGTCTGTCTGTCTGTCATGTAAATACATTGCAAGGAAGTAGAACTCAATGAGTTAAACTATATAGTACAAGTGTCCGTGTTGTATTTCTGTTACAATAGCTTATTTCACGATAGCATCTATTGTCATGACCCTTCCATTAGGAATACACACTAAATATGTCCTTAAATTGTACGTAGGAAACAAATGAGAATGAGTATTTATTCCACCTATAAACCAGTAGAATCCATTCAGTGGCATACATAATTAAAATCGCATATCCGACCATTTAAATTTAGAACTAAACACTGAACTATGTGATTGAGAAACATCGGGATTGTCACTTCGTTGTGAGCACTAGCATGTGTGCTATGCATTCTCTGGGATGTGTGTGTGTGTGTGTGTGTGTATGTGTGTGTATGTGTGTGTGTGTATGTATGTGTGTGTGTATGCATGTGTGTGTGTGTATGTGTGTGTGTGTGTGTGTATATATATGTGTGTGTGTGTGTGTGCGTGCGCATGCAATAGGATTATGTATTTAATACTTTGATTCATGTTGAAAACATATGTTTATATGTTTATGTATTTTCGTTTTGTTTTGTATTATAAATTTCAATTACAGTTGGAAGCATAACAGCTTCATGTCATAATTACAATTCCTGTATTCTATTCTGATAATAGTTTCATCGCAAATGAGTGAAAGATTCCTGTAGTGACGTTAAACTTCACAATCAATCACTGATAATAGTCTTACTTACTTTATTAAACCACAATTAATGATCTCATCAATTGAAATGGAAAACATGGAACTGTTTGCACTTCTAAAAGTTATCCATATAATATGCATTACTAATATCGCTTTAAACGAATTGCATGTTAGAAACAATCAAACTGTCGTTGGAATAGTGTCGAAAGATTTGAAAATGAAACTTCGCATGACGCATTGCCAATAATCAATTGAACTGAACTGACCAAGCATGAACAATAACCATTGGTCGGAACAGTGGGGTGCCGTCTAAATTAGACAAGACAGCTTGAAATGAGTGGCTCTTGAACTGGTAACACATTTCTAGATCACGAAGTTGCAACAATCTTGTAGTAGTTGAATCAGAACCGTTTTCAAGAGCACAGCATGGCTGGGACAACCAGACAATCAATTGTAGATACTTTCTTTTGTTCATATCGAAACGCCTAGATATATGATTGTTCCACATTTCGTCTGTTGTGACTACATACAGCAGTCTGGAAGGCAACCAAAACACTCGATAATAAGATTGTATTGAAATGTATGTCGTGGGGTCCAGTTACGTAGAAGTAGACCACCAATTCCACCCGCTGACCCCGAGCATCTGTTTATACTCACGTACCTTTCTTACGAAGCAATAAATCACTATTTAGGACTGGTCAACCCTTATCCTTAATGAACCTTACTTTCAGTTCAATAAATGTTATTACCGATAGTCCAGGTGCAAATCCACAACCATGCCATCTTCTGCAATTACTAGTATACTACCATGGCGTAAGTCACGGTTTGTAGTATAGCCCTTTCGTAAAACACGACACTTTCGCGAAACCACGCCGACGATTACCTTTATGCCACGTTTCCCTGTTCTTACGATAATATATACATTAATATTATCATATCCGTCTTACAAATTTAATTAATAAACTTTAATTAGTGGTGATCAACAATAAACCCACGCGTAACTCCATGAATGCAACTTGAACAATACTTTTAACTATTAACAGTATGTTATTTCATCTGCAATACTGGGCTCGTATTCTCAAAACTTTGTAAGTCCTAAGAAATTCGTAAGGACTAAGAATTTGCCTAACTGACTTTCTGCTTATGGTACATTTTGAAGCGATCTTTCTCAGAAATTTCGAGAATACGGGCCCCTGTATTGCAATCATATTTATTTCCCATAACACTACATTGTTGAACTCTTCAATAGAACAAGCATTGACTTCTAAAAGACCATTAAAAATGTTAAATCATACACTGACACCGAAATTGCATCTACTATTATACCGTCCACGTTTAAATGATCTCCTAAATGTACAATTGTCGGTTATTATCCCGGAAATGGAAGGTTTAATTACGATTGCTAAACTGGTTCAGATGTTGCGTGTCTACAACTAGTTGCGGGTTAAATCACGCTAGAAGCTTGTAAATCTTAGTTCTCATGACGGCATTAAGAGTTGTTGTCACACATACTAGTGGGCAAGATGGATAATTATTGCATGATACTATTTGCAAACATCATCTGAGACTTTCCTGGAAGTTATATAAGTATATGGACGTAATAATAATAATAATATGCCAAATCCATGCTTCAGAACCATGCTCATATCGCTACATTATTACCCCGGTCACTGGATCAATGTGCACTTATTTCACCTTCGCAACTCCCTGGGGAGTATATAAACCAATGCGTACAACCAGGATGTGTAAAATCAACATAGGGAAAAGTGACATAACATAAAACTAGCACAAAATTGTAAAACTAACATAATATGTAAAGTACTAGTATTTAAAAGGATACATAAAACATTTTTGTATCCTGTCACTGTATAGAAATTATATCTTCCCGGTGAAAGTTGGTATTAAGGGTAGATCTATTCTTAACAATGAGTGAATATAGAGTTTAACGTCGCTGCGGGAATCTTAACAGCACCGAAAGCATCATCAGATGAGCGTATTAAGCCAGTTAAATAGTTTGGAGGCCGTCGTGAAACGGGGGTCTAGGATATACCAAACAGGTATCATTCCATGTTGCTAATAAAGTTATCTAATGTACAGAATATTGTGTACACACAAGTGTAGACTGCTAATAGATTCGTGTACGATCCTAAACTGCGTGCTTGAACAACTATGTACTTGTTAACACATTCACTTACTACCTACATCAGTGAGTTGAAAGAACAGTGAACTGCTAATACTAATAATACGCGTTAGATAAGTATGACAACACACGTTGTAACAGTAAGTGAATTGATCTTGATAACCGCTCGCTGTAAGTGTAACCCGCTGATATTTCAATGTCACAATGCAAGTTTACAAAACATATGAATAATAGTGTTATGCCATGTCATGTCATTCTACATAGTGTTTTAGTATGCCCGTGTTGATAACAAGAGTTAATGCTGATATATATCTTCATGATCCCATGAGTGAAACAAACATGATATTTGCGTGTCTAAACCTGAAAGTAGATGGCTGGAAGCATCTGTAACCTAGAGAGAGATCTAAACAGCGGTCAACATTCTGACATATGTCTAGCTGAATAGTCTACTGATATTGGTCTACTAAAATGGTCTACTAAAATGGTCTACTGAAATGGCTACGGGAATATGACCAGACACTGGACGAACTAATATTCCGCGCACATGATCTCATCAATTATGATTGCATCTCCTTTGGCAGAGACTGCTGGGGTTAGGGTAAATTAGAACATTCCTATCAAAATATACACTATCGTCTACGAATGGAGTAATCCTAGAGGTCATTTATACTGTTCGTTTTGGAGAAATAAAATATGCTTTGTTGCTGCAACTAGTTTGAAGTATTTTTAAGAAGGCGCATTCACCATTCTACATGTATATGTAGATTCCACATTGTTATCAAATACCATTACAGTGGTATTGAAAATACGATATTTCTGGTATGCTTAGTAGCATTAATCATATCAGTAGGATACCAAACCATATAACAACAGCAGCATCATCAGCATCATCATCATCATCTTCATCATCATTATTATCATTATCACCACCACCATCACAACGCACTGCAACGCAAATTTATCAAGAGTTAAAATATTTATTTTTGAGACTTCCTTTTGGCGAGTGCAGCATAAACATTGCTAATCGATAGTTACTCGAGTGTTTGACAGCATAATTAATCCTTCGAGAAGACGTTAAATCAGGTTGTTGTTCTTCTTGGCGCCCACCATGTGACTCCTGGATGACCCCCATCATGTATTGGACAGGAAAACTACACTATGCTATGAACTATACTATACTAAACTATACTATGCTTACCCTCCTCCATCTGGTATAGCGTTGACGTGGCGTCGTGCACTGCGTGATTACCAATACAAGACGTGTTGTCTGAACAATGTATTACGTCGTGTTTAAGAATTGGCACGAAACAAAACGGATTGTGTAAAAGGATTAGACACCTTTAAGTGAAGCTTTTTAACGAAGAGCAGTTTATCTACCTAGTATAATAAAGAACACGCAGGTTAATGTTCCACAACACAACTTCTGGGCTAATAAACCTATGATGATATATGCCAGTTTTACATCTCATGTTCGTGTTCACGCTGCAAACTATTTTAGAACACGTTTTGTATCTTTGAATATTGGAATGAAAACATCGTTAAAATAGGAAAAACGTATTATTTATTCATTTCAATTGGTTGACTCGCAAATGATAGCCGATAACAGTAAGTGCTCGTAAAAATATATAATGTAGAACCATTTCCGTAATAACACATAGATCAGTATAGTCCAAAGGACAAATCAAAATATACTCAGATCGATAAAATAGAAGTACCTATGATATTCTAGTCGCGAATGATTCGTGATAGTTAATTTAAGCATCTTATAATCTATGGAATATGCACTATGTTTCATATCTATCAGACAAGTACGAGAAAACACAATGGTAAGCCATATTCGTCATTTTCAGATTTATATATTTTTTTCATTTTTTTGTTAGACGCTACGGATTTAACTATATGAATGTTCCAGCTTGTAGTTAGCACATGCGAGGAAACACAGCCTTGCATAGTTCACGGGGACATACTGGCGCCACTTTATGTTCTCCAACTGTCTAAGATTACCAGAATTGTATAGCCTACCTCCCACATTTACTAAGGATCAGTCTCTAGTTCACGTTCGAGAGTCGCGTACAACTACAGGTACAATCAGACCTCTGCCGTCAGCGTATATAAAGTACAAAGTACTACAAACAAGAAGGATAGTAATATAGACGCTGGCAATACAATTAGCAGCAATATTGCATTTTTAGAAGTGGGTGTGAGGTAGTGGTGTCGGTGGTGGTGGAGTTGGAGTGGTTGGTGGTGTTGGAGTGGTAAATCGCCGGAACTGAAAACCTGGCATCAGGTTTTTGGAGAGTTTACGACATGATCATGATAGAAGTGCCGTCTGTACTGTTATATCGCACTGCAGTTATCGCCCTTGGCCAGGTGCGTAGTACATAGCAGGTTTACCTGAACAATTCATAGCTGCACCTGTTACAGGTTTTCTCTTGCCGTAAACTGAGAATGAAAATAAACTTTATAGCAGTAGTAAATATCAATAAATATTGAAATAATTTGCTGTTGTTTCCTTATTTCAGTATATTAATTGAGAAACAATTAATGTTTTTAATTGCTACCATACGCTGATTGTGTTACATTGGAAGAGTTCCTCACAATGTAAGTGTATTCTGTATGTTCGAATACTGATTGTGACGTGGAGATTAGTAGAAATGTTAAACCCTTAGGATGTTTCTCTGTTCTATGGTCTACATAATTATTGGGAACGTTATAGTGAAGTGAATTGTAATAAAGCGATACTCGGAATTTCTGTAACACAAACGTAACATTAACGTATTGCAAACAGGAAATAAGAAAGTGTTTCACTATGCACATACGCAAGTTAGCTCCCTTGAGATTAGGCAGATTAGAACATACATTATCCGTTCATGCAATAATTATAAATAGGACTGGAATCATATATATTTTCATTATCAATGCTCTGGTCTGTATTAATTCAGTGGCACAGGCTAAATTTACATTTTCCATAGACGCGTTAGGTATTGGACGATAGACGTCACTAGAACGCCGTACGATATCACAGGGGGCAAGAATCATTATTTAGAACATAAGCGCAATTATTTCAACAAACATGTCACAATGCCTGGATAGTTCCAATCAAATGCACGTTAATTGTGTAAATGTGTAAATCGGAGACTATGAAAGATGGAACTAACGAGTGAATTCGGGCATGGTCCTGTGACGAAAACTGTGACTATCGCATTACAATGGAGCGAGCGCGTTTGTGTAGACCGTATTTTACGGCTGGCAAGTTGTATAATTTTGTAATTTCCGCGAGCATATAGCTTATCAAATGATAAGCTCTACACCGCACTTGCTTATAAAGCGTTGGAACTATGCACGGAAGGGCGTCGTCGTGATTTGCTGTACCCTTGGATTAAATACAAACATACACGTACCTTAATATCCTTATATAATAATAAACAACCAATGTGGAATACGTTTAATGCATAAACAAACTCATTACGCATATTTATTTTGATTTAATAATAATAAGTCAATGTATAAAGTGCAATTCTTCATCAACGAAGTATAGTTGCTCAAAGCGCTAAAACTGAAGATAAAGACAAACCCCTGCTGCTGCCGCCAAGCGCTGATATCCACTATTATATGTTATAAAGCATTTATTAATCGATTTAAGTAAGACATATATTTCCAAATACTTCGCACTCAGCTGTGTACGTAATCCCTAACAATGCCAAGAAGCTTTGGAGATGAGCAAATTTCAACGTCTTCTTGAATCGAATTAAAATTAAACCGTAGTTCGTTTCCGGCGCATCTGGGAGATTGGAGCCAAGATTTGCTTTCGATTAGATCGAATCTTCGTTCACAAATTACGCCCTCACTGCATAGGTGCAATAGATGCATGCAACTGGCTGGTCAAGCATACTGTTGTAGTAATTATTTACTCGTTATCATGTAGGTTAACAGAATATAAATAGTATTAAAGCATTGATTTAGCGTGCTATTTGGAAGTGGGAAATGTCATCATGAAGATATGACTGGGCGTATACGCTACTCTAATATCTCGTAAGATAAACTTTCAAAGTGTTTCGAAAGTTTCCGAAATGGCAAAGAGTAATGCCATCTTAAATTATATGCCAACGTTTAATCCTCATATCAGAAGTTCATAGCTATAGACTTAGTTAACATTTATATAAAAATTTAAATATATTCGAACAGTGTAAATATGTCATTATTACCAATTATCTTGTGATATGTTATTAATATTTAAGAAACAATTTAAAACTATTTCATCAAAGTTAACACTACTCACAATTGATCCAAAGCAGTTAGTAGTAGGAAAAGCGCCGCATAGGATTTTACAAAGTCCATCGTCATAGTTGTCTTCTGCTACCCTATCTCTCGTAATGTCGTCTGCTACCTGGTCAATGCGCAGAACTTTTCAAAAGTGGATAGGCTCCACCAACGACCTAAGCTTAAGTCTCCGGACTGAATAGGATGGGCCGCGTTCTCTAGGACACCGGCTTGACGTAGATACTCTCCCATCGTACCGTCTGGTCGATAGATCGCTCCCATTGCATTGGCAGAACTTCTGGGATGCCGATTGGATGGTCCGCAGATCGAATTCACTCGATCCATAATGTATTCGGCAAAAGAATGGATCACAGATACCGCTGTAAGATTTGGTTTACAGATTCGGTGTAAGATGCGAGTTAATAGTACCGGGGACATTAAATGGAATCCTAACAATAACACGACAGAGAGGTAGACATTCACCAGATTACCAAGACACTAAAACGGTGCAATTGTGAAGGCGAAAAGTGCCGTTCAATAAGTCCCCTATGGTAATCGTGGTCATTTTGAAATGTTAACACAACACTATTGTGGTATATGTGAGAAATAAAGAAAGTGTTTATCAGAACATATGTTCAACAAAAATAGAAATGCGAATAGCAAAGGAAATGCGAAGAAAGGTGTTTCAGTCATATACATAGAATGTACTAGTTAGTAGTATATTCTATTTTACAAGTTCTTGATCAGGGTATCAGTCCACGAAGCTCTAATATCAACTGTCCGACCATTTAGCGCTCTCGTAAATGTACGCTCCCCATGTATTAGAGTTCGCTACAAGAGTCCGTATGGTCTCGTAGCAGGTATGAGCTTCTAGAAACGATGTCCAGGCTATTGTTTTCTGAAGCTCACGTATCCATTAATAGAAACCCTTGTCCTCTCTATATCGTCAGCTGATCACTACCCGGGCATCATGGTCTGCTAGTGGATACGAGCCCTTAATGGAAGGATACTAAGTTAGTATGTATGTTTCAAGTAACTTCAATTTTCGCAACTATTCGATGGACAATTGACGATAGGCTTGGATACGAGCGGTTCATGAAACTATAATGCACTGAGTTGAGTACAAGTTTAGTCATAGTCAGGTAGCATTGCCACATAAGCCGAATATCATAGTTATGTAGCATTGCCACATAAGCCGAATGCTATAGTCAGGTAACATTGTCATAGAAGCCGAATGTCATAGTCAGGTATACGTAGCATTGACACAGAAGCCGAATATCATAGTCGGGTAACATTGTCACAGAAGCCGAATAACATAGCAGGTAGCATTTCCACATAAGCCGAATATCATAGTTATGTAGCATTGCCACAGAAGCCGAATGCTATAGTCAGGTAACATTGCCACAGAAGCCGATTATCATAGTCAGGTAACATTGTCACAGAAGCCGAATATCATAGTCAGGTAACATTGCCACAGAAGCCGAATATCATAGTCATGTAGCATTGCCACAGAAACCGATTATCATAGTCAGGTAACTTTGCCACAGAAGCCGAATATCATAGTCAGGTAGCATTGCCACAGAAACCGAATATCATAGTCAGGTAACATTGCCACAGAAGCCGAATATCATAGTCAGGTAACATTGTCACATAAACCGAATATCATAGTCAGGTAGCATTGCCACAGAAGCCGAATATCATAGTCAGGTAACATTGCCACATAAGCCGAATATCATAGTCAGGTAACATTGTCACAGAAGCCGAATATCATAGTCAGGTAGCATTGCCACAGAAGCCGATTATCATAGTCAGGCAACATTGTCACAGAAGCCGAATATCATAGGTAGCATTGCCACAGAACCCGAATGCTATAGTTAGGTAACATTTTCGCCAGTCATCTGAAGATGCAGAATTAAATAGATCTGAAGCCTACAGTACAGTGAAGACGTTACTACGCTACATCGATTCTGGATATAACTCCACGGCGCCTCATTGATCCTGTACCTCATTTATTGAGGGCAATATTGGGTTGTAACATATGGTTGTCACATGAAGATAAACATGCGCATAAACTATGCATGTACAATGTACACACATCTACGTGTTTCAAGTTAAGCATGCAGTTGTGTGGGTGAAGGTGTGAATTGAATGGATCCAATGGTATACTATGTCAAACGTCCAATAACTATAGGAATCGAGGGATTGCACAGGGTTGTCGTTGTGTTATGGACGGAAATCACATGTACAGTGTATCTACTGATCTTTCAAGAATAATCAAACCGTGGCTAAAGTCCACCACCAAATATGAATGAATAAGCGTTAATAACTCGCAATGCCTACATCATTACTATAACCCCTCCAAAGTACCAATGCTTCAACCTTAACAATAGCGTAGAGGTTTTGTTCAGAAGCAATACGGCCATTATCGGTACTCGCGATCGTGGTCAAGTACCATACCAACATTACATAGAGCCTTAACATTAAATGGATATAGACAAACTGATATGATGAAATATTAACAAACAACATTATTCGGTTTTTGTATTTCATGATTATTTTAAATAGTCTAAAGACATCGCCGTTGAATGTTAGAAGCTATTATCAATTTACACGTATACTATTCTCGTCCAATGCTGAAGGCAACCGGAGGTGTGCTAGAGAACGGTACATGGGTCTATTCCAGCAGGGAGAGGGATACAGCTGAAACGTTTCTGAACACTTCTGAAACCAGGGGTGCGTTCAATCAGCACAGTGCTGAGGAAGCCGCTTAGCTAAACTGGTTCCCTGTCCCATGTACCATTCATACGACTCTTGTGACAGTGGCTAGATAGGTAAGCCACATGCAAGCCCTTGTCTCTTTGAACGCACCCCAGATCGGAATTGTCAGCATCTCCTGGATGCATTCTGCGCGTCACAGAACCGTGGCATCCTGGTGGCGCGGATGAAGCACTGAAGCGAAGGAATGTCCTAACACAACTAAGTAACCAGTATTGCTTCGGGTTAAATTCGATTGCCGATACTTTCATCTTAATAATTCCATCCTGGCATCTCAATGCCCACAGCACTGCAGTATGTTGATCAGAGAGTGATTATAACTCAAGCGAGCACGCAATAAATAACTTCCTGTGGGAAAACAAAATACAACGTCATATAGTATGTACCAGCTCTGGTCTACTTTGGGCGGTTTCTAGAGGAGCTAGAGCAATGCTAGAGTTCGCGCGAAGTCGCGAAAGCAAGGCTAGAGTGAAGTCACGAACATGCGCACGAAACACGAAAGCTTGTCTAACAACAACCAGACATGCGAAGGACACTTTCCGGGCTAAACTAGTGTAACCGCCCGAAGTAGGCCTCTATTACATGTACACATACATGTATATATGTAACTAAGTTTACCTTTATGATACCATGGCCATCCTTGAAACACACAGCACTATGGCTACTTAACATATTAAGTAGGCATAATACTTTTTTACTTTTACGATACATACTACGTACAAGTATGTGGCTTAATTTGGTGCTACCTCCACTGCATCTATATACCTGCATGCTAATTTACAGTGTACATGGAACATAGATTCTACAGTGCACAGTGAATGCTACTACACTGGCCAACACTACAAACAACTATTCACTTTTCATTGGTTCGCCTCACATTATCAAATGCACAACGCATCATTGAAGAACGGGATAATCAAATCTTTGACCTGAAATTAAAAGCACAAAATATAGTTATACACTGACCTAACATTAAGAGTACAAAATATAGCTCTATGTTTCTGACAGTCATCGAAATTAATGTCTACGTTGACCCTAGTTCTTCTTCTTCCATTTTAGCGAGTCCTTTGCTTCATTAAGTCTTGGACTAATTATCTAGCCTACCAAATCATCTAGCCTAACACTGTCCACATGGTTCAGTCATGCCATGTGGCATACGCTAGTTAACAGAGTTGTGAATGTCTCTGAATATTTCAGAAACCGAGATGGCTAGTTTAGGTACCTTTGTTGCTACAGGTGTACCCATATCGTGACGTTCACCATGTTCTCCAAATGGATGAAAGCTAAATGCTACACTCTAAACCAACGTGTGCTATTCCTAGGCGTGTACCTTCATTAATGCTTCATACGTACAAGTGGCTACTGTCTTGGCGGGTGTCAATATTAGGAATCCCATTTACGTAAATATCTACAAGCAAAGATTAAAGTACGTGCGTCCTTTATTTCAACTTTCTTCACAGTTAGTATACGCTTCGTCTATGATAGCTGTATGCAAAAACGAAGTCGATTTTACACCGTAGTTGTAGAAACTGTTCATGTAAAAAAAAAAAATCAATTTATGATACAGTTAAATATTGGCATGTGTTTATACTATTTGTAATAACAGTCACGTTGCCAATTATATACTTCTAGTTTCGACATTTTCTAACAGCTACGTTACAAATTTAGAATGTTTGAAAAGTAACATACTTAGTGTGGCATGGACTAATAGCAAAACTAAAATATAATTGCATTCGTTCACGTTTCTTTGTCCATTTTGAGTGCAGTATCATCACAGTTAAATCCAAACGTATGTTCACAAAAAAAAGATATATTACGGAGGATACCATTAAAATTTGTAAGTAAGAAGCATACTGTATTTTCCCATTTATTTCAATATTCTAAGGTATTGAGTAATCTAATAAACGTTCTTATGTAATATCGCAAACTTATTGTAACTACAAACTTATTGTAACTACAAACATGTAACTATTTATCTACCTGCTCCGCTTAAAAATTGTCAACACATGTTCCATGTCTTCACTCTGTTCATGTTAAACGCTGTTGGGAATAACTCGATGTCTTAAACAGTGTAACTGTTGGCACCGTAATTTACCTAAATGTTATATAGTCACGAACTCGTGAGTATTGGCTCGGGATGATAGGTCACAGTCATTCCGAGGTTGATTTAAGTTTCCATAACAGTTTTAATTTACAGCCTCGAAGACGTCTTTTGCTATATTTGTTACGTGACTACAGTCCTGTAAATCTTACACATTTTCTGTCTTTGTTGAAGTTATTTGTGGAATATTTCTCAAGAGAAAAATGCAAGTCCTTCTAATTTAAACATTTAGTATTGTCCTTGTCTTTGGCAACTATTCAATGTCTAACTTCCGTGTTCTCCAATGTGCTCTTGGTTCAGATTCATATGATCTTTAGCGCAGTTCTTTATGCGGGGCAATCGAGATATTGTAATTAACACGTTGTTAAATGTTACCCAGGGCGGCAATGTTTTCATCTGGTTTGTTAGATGTGAGATTTGATGCCAGGCAACTTCAGTGTTTATATGATCATGTTTAGCAACTTGTTATTTCATTGTCCTATTTATGTTTGACGTGCTTTAACCCATTCAAGGTTCAAGTGACAAAGCCATTTCTATGAATATATGGACAGTATATGCTGGTGGTATGTAGGGTTAGTATTGCATACTACATGCCCTAAGATTACGAAAACGCTTGAGTACGATTTCATGCTCAAGCTCAAATTGTATATGGAGAACTGTGAACAAAACTTTGAGTTGAGCATATGTTCGTAGGCTACTCTGGACCAGGTTTTTTATTTTTTTGAATTTTTCAATATTTTGATATGCATGTAGATTATTATTTATTTATTTATTTATGTATGCACTTGATCACTGGTACATAAGACGGTATTACTTGTGTTCCCATCTAGTATTAATATTTAAAGAATAACTATGGGTCACGAGACCAAATTCCACGAAGCGCATTGAATACTAGCACTCGCTTCTTTGCATAAGCTTTATACTTCACGATGGAGATGCAAAACCAATACATACAACATTACATCTAAATGCAGAAACCCAGCAAACCTGGGTACCTATTCTCGAAACATTCTTTCGAACTTCTTAGCCTAGGAACAGTTCGTAGCCATACTATAAGAAACGTTTAAGAACTGTTCTTAGTCTTAAGAAGTTCGTAGGCCTCCTGAACATTATTGGCTGAATATCTGAGTAAATATAAAGGCAGAGGGCTGTGAGCGCCTTCAGAAAATACAGCTCGACATAATTGGAATTCTTAATTGCATACGACAATAAACAAATATAGATCTTTACTCCTCACGTCGTAGCGAGGCATCGCAGACTAGAGGGTTCATTATGCCCGCCCTTGAGGAACTAGCATCCGTTGTTGAGGTGTGCTAATATGTCAATATGCCAACTAATTGCAGTGGAATGCGTGTCGAACAGTTCCATGCTTTACTATGGATGTAGAACCATTCGTACTTCTGTTTGTTTTGCAGCACATTCAATTAGAACACGCGCATGCTAGTGGCATTGATTGTTGTTCTTTCTTTGAAGGATTATTCAGGAATAGTTTTAACCTATATGAGATAATATAAACCCAATAAATAAATATACTTATAAAAGAATAACATAAGTTGCATTAAGGGTGTCAATTAGTAATATAAACAGGTCAATATAGCATGTGTACACGTATTTTAAAAGATCTATGGCATGCGCATATAAACAACAGATAAAACTACAGTTTAGCTAAATGTATGCTTCAGAACAAAACATGTCAACCCCTTCACACACACCTACACATGTACACACGAGAATAAACACAAACACATCACACCCACACATGTACACACGAGAATAAACACAAACACATCACACCCACACATGTACACACGAGAATAAACACAAACACATCA
>JAUTBV010096304.1:0-16951 GCA_032361325.1 Lepetodrilus fucensis
GAACGTTCCCTTATTTAACATAAAATATCATTTGTTTTATAACTATTGAGTGCTGGGGGATAAGTACATAAGTAAATTAACACTTTTGGGTGAACAAATCATGCGTAATTAGTCTCAGATCGAAATTCGTGTGTCCATTATATAGGTCTATCAACTGTGATAGTATGCCTTTAAAGTGACTCAAACATAAAATTCATATTGTATTAACATAAAGAAATGATTATCCTACATCATGTACAGTGATTTATTTCTTTCCAAATGATCTGTTATCGATAAATCGGCTCAATTCCCGGACAGTCAGCTGATGTGATGCGTCTCTTCAACTATTTGACGGAAGACCAATCACAGCATATTTTCCTAACCACATGACTAACAAAGATCAGAATAGCCACAATTGTGTATGATAATAAAAACAGGTTTATTTTATGTAAAAGTACAATATATTGGTGCTTCAGAGAATATGGCATTCACACGATGGATGACTTGACCTAACCCTTTTCATGCTGAAGGCAACCGGAGATGCCCTATGGTTGTGCCCAATCCAGCTGGGAGAGGGTTAAACAATAAAAAAAGACAAATATACGAGATCAATTTTAATAATGTAAAGATTACAAGGTTTATTGACATATTTTCTTCTGTTTTGTCCATTTTCGTTTTGCATTCTCAGCTAAACTGGATTCTGTGTATGATTTTTGTCGTATGTAGTATCAATAATATCATGAATATGTAATAAAAGACGAAAACAATGTCTATGTAGAAAAGATTACAGAAAAAGAGTACATGTCTGGTACAAATTCAGCCAATCAGGATGCATGTTTGATAAGGCAATATTATTTTCTTCTTTTGACATAGATACTAAATTACATGGCATATTGTTTCTTTTATCAGGGTACAATTCTATTTTTTTTTGTAGCAAAAAAAAAGAAAGGGAAGCTCAATAACAACATAAGGCACATAATTCCCAGGATCATATCTCGCAGAATGATCATAGAGCTACAAAAGGTGTAACAATATGTATATGGAGTTACGACCTTCGCAGCGCTATGAACATTCTGTATGCCCCTGAGGTTGGAAAACATTTTGAGTATGAACTTAATGTTTTATTCACAAATCCCCATAAACATTTGAGCTTGAGCATGAAATCGTACTAAAAATGTCACGTAATCAAGTGGCCAGTTGTTTTCTTTTGGGAGATCCTAGGTTCATAAAAATGTAGGCATAGCTTGTATGTTAAATATGCCTTTAATTTATGCCAATGTATTTGTGCAATGTTTTTAAGAAAAAACACCATGTAAATCAATATTTTGATGTGGCTACAGAGGTGGACATTATTATATTTATAATTTAAATACTAGGATTATATATAAAGATATGAAAATTGAAATAGTTATCTCAAGATGTCTATAACATTAGAAATACCAAGACATGTATTTTACTGCATTTCACACACAAAGAAAAAACAAAACAATCTAAAGATGTTCATATAAAAAATACAATCCAATACAAAATAATGCAAATTACAAAAGTTCCATTCAGTGTCATTAACTAATAAAGAACTAAAATATACTTATAGTATTATCATTCTGATACAACGGAATTATGGCAAAAACCACTCTGTTATAGTATTACATTATATTGTTTTTTTTATTCAGGATACAACTGTGCAAAACAGCTTAACTCTATAACCCAAAGCACACGGCAAGCAAAAAAAATGTGTTTAGCTAAACAAAAATGCATTTTCTGTGGTTTTATGTTTTTGGTCTTTGTTTGCCAACTGTTTAGGACCTGTGCTGTCACCAGCTAGTTACGTTTATCCAAACATAAAACAGGTTTCTTATTAATTTAACTAAACAATTTTCTTTGCTGTGTGCGTTGGACTTAAGTAACCTCATCTCCAATACTAACCATTGTGTAGACACAATGGCTGTGGTTATATTAAGGTTACCCTTTTTCATAATGAGGGCCTTGGTCACAATGCCACAATAGAAAAACAATATGACATCTGAATGGGAATGATGCAACTCGCTATTTAACAGAGATAAGTATGGTCCCTATACGATATGTAGGCATGATAAACATGATGGTTTCATTCATCTGATATACACAATATTTATGTGTCTAGTTAGGATATTGATTTAAAGGCATACACTCAAAAATATAAAATATGAAAAAGCAATTGTCAGACTTTGAATTACAAATACAAATTACATCAACTTTAGCTTTTCAACAATATTCTGGTCGATGGAATTCTGTATCATAAACATATTTTAACACAATATGAAAGATTTTTTTAACACTTATGACACTACCTGTGACTGTATGCCTTTAACACATATTTCCCCTACAAACAACATAACAACATTGTAATGTAAATTGTGAGTCCAAATGGAAAATATATATTGAAATATAAATGACATTGATATCAAAAGTTAAATATTCTCCTCTATCTTGATAATTAATTGTAATTAAATGAAACAAGGCAATATATATCTAAATTATATTTAATATACTCATTATTCCTATTTTGCAATCAACCTTTTGGGTACAGAAATTAATATCATTTTCAAAATGTAGTGTACTGAATAATCCCTGATTAAAATAATTATGCATTTTATCAAAAGTATATGATTATTAAATCTCAATACGATGTCTAAAGCTAGAAAGGTCACACGTGTGATTTTGGATTCTGAAATGGACAATCACACAAGTGTGATTTCATGTTTTGATCAGTTTGAATGTACATGCATATTTGATTTCAGAAGTCTTGACATTTATTCAAGTAAAAAAGACAGTTTAGAAGATTGATAACAAAAATATGTAACCAATATAAAACTAATATTCAAATATTCTAATCAATCGATATATCTAATGGTAGCAGTAAAACATAATCAAGTTTTGAAACAATTCTTTTACAGAAAATTGAGTACTAATATATACCAAGCTACATTTAATAATAGTAATAATGTGCGCATATACATCATGCGACACCCAGGCTCAAAAGCATGCTCATAGCGCTACATTATAATAACCTGGGCCCATATTCTCGAAATGTCTTAGTCAAGAACTTAATACCCGGTAATGAGAAAAGATCTCTTCAAAAATTAATGCAAAAAAAACAGTTAGACAAATTCTAAGTACTTACGAACTTCTTAGGACTTAAAGTTATTTTCAAAAGCATAACCAAACAAGCATAAAGATAAATAAACTTATTTTAAAAAAAAAGAAAAAAAAAAGAAACAAATAAACTGCGACCTGGGTACATTGTCTGGGATACACTGGTATATTGTCTGCTATACACGGGTGTCTGGTAATCACTGTATCCCCCACGTCACCAGTTGGTTTCAGACGTAATTACCGGTAGTCCTGCTACTGCTAGTCTCAGGCTGTGCCTTTTACTTACACTCCCCCCCTCTTCTCCTTTTCACGTTAAAATTAAAATATCTTAAAATTATACTTTCAGTTTGTTGTATTTATTCTATAACCTGTTTTTTATATATATTTATTTTTAATTATTTTTTTTGAATGAGGGTTTCCAGATTCTTTCACTTATATCCGGTAATCACTGTTTATGGCAGAAGGAAGGCTGCGAAATCTGCAGGACTCAAATGTTGCAGTAAACCTGCAAGCACCAGCTGGTACTGACAGACCAAGGATGATAACTGCACTACCACAGTACAGACAGCGCATCCTATCAATATTGCAAAGATAACTTCTGCGAACATTGATGACAAACTCCTGGGATGGGATTTGAACCCAAGGTACTCTTTTACTAAAATCAGAATTATTTGAGTGGAATCTATTAAATTCTTTCTATTTAATGTGGACTAATTGTCGTTTAACCCGCTCCCTGCTGAAGGCGACTTAAGTTGCCCGATCACATGCAGAAATCGAACACTTTGATTTTATTCAACAGGGAGAAGGTTAAAAGAATAGGGGAAAGATGGGGAGGGAAGGGGGAGAGGATACTGGGGTGGACAGGCTGATATATCATCACTGCTGCTGACAGTAAAAGCTCCATCATCAAATAGAGAGTATCATAGTTACATAACATAAGTATATCGTAATAACAGAGATAAATGCCATACATTGAGAACAAAAACACATACACACATGCACACTATGCTATAACAAATAACATGGAATATAGTAGTAGTAGTAGTACCGTAAGCACCTTCAGAATCATAGCAGAGGTTTTCAAAATGTAAATTAAAATGAAAAAATGATTATATATTTTCAATTATCATTTTACATAGAGATGTTTTATGATGAACATTTATTTTGATCATTATAAATAATAACAAAATAATATTTATTTCTACAGATTTCTAAACATTTTGAAATCTTTTTCTCTTTCAAATATTTTACAAATATTTTAACAATATCTAGATTTACCAGATTGTAATTACACAACATTTAGTAAACCTCTACTGCATTCAATCAATTTGGTTAAATTAACTGAATTTTGGCAACTGACAGACTTTTAACCTTTCCTCTACTGGTGGCAAGTAGAGATGCAGAGGTTTTGTATCATGAAACAGCTAATTACCATTTCCACCATAAAAATATATAATATCATGAACATAATCATGCTTGGATTTATTACAATGGGGTATCATCTCATGCATTAATATCAATATTTTGTGAATTCATACATCATGAATACATGTATATATAACCATGATATGTGAAAAATGCCATGGGATACATAACTGTTGCGATAGTAACCACAATGATATTTATGTTGCCATAGTAACCACAATGACATATTCATGTTGCCATAGTAACTGCAGTGGCATTCAGACATGTTGCCATAGTAACAACAATATGACATTATATTCATGTTGCCATAGTAACCACAATGACCTATTCATGTTCAAGATTAGGTCTTGCTAATAGTTAGTCCCGGACTACCGTTACTATCGTTTTGTGAAATGGATACCAGAAATACATTCAAAGTTGCTTTTCACGCAAAGATCTCATCCAAGAATGATTCTGCCATATTGTGACACAAACTCCAAACAAAGAAACATTTGCATAAAACAAATTCCTGAATATTTTAGCTCTGAAACACAATTTCTTGGCAAGTCATTAATTCGATCAACCACAAAAATGTTGAAGAGGTGAAGAAATGTTTTCTGTGACCATGGATTTCTGTGACATATGACCCTAGTTTGCTGCCTGTTACCATGGACACATGAGGTAGGAAATATGAAAATTATAGCTCGATGAATCTGACATTATTGGGAAACATAAGGAATTCCATTTTTCATCCATGTGAAAAACTTTCAATTTTGATCTCGACAAAAATAGCATTGGGAGGACATGGAAATAAATCAACCTGCTTGTTTGGTCATTTTGGATAATCTGGGACTAGCTTACAACCCTGTCACATGGATCAATGCTAATTGAATAAATTTACATGTGTAAGATATCACCATTAGATAACTATAGAACTACCATGGTAATGACCACATGACATTGTAATGTCATCAAATATCTTAGTGCGACATTCTCATGTCATGTCATGACATCACAACCAAACTGAATCTCTCACAGAATTATCAAATTACTATTATTAATAATTTTAAATATGACAGGACAGAGGACACTGATAAAAGGAATAATTAGTAATTTGTTTTCCATGATCCACTAGCCTGTGCTATTTATGGTATGTTTTTGATCATGCAATAGAATATTGTAGAAAATGTAAAAACATATAGAAGAATGATTTGTGATCTCTCTCTCTATGAATAGTTCGAAAAATAATTATCTACCATGAATTTTTTATTTATTTCATGAATTTTTTCTTTTAGATTGATGTGTGATTTCATATGTATCAATTTTCTTGTTGTGTTCTTGTTTTGGTTTTGAATTTAAAGAACAGCACCTGACTAAACGTCCACAAAGCTTGTAAACATTTCCGGAACCAATTCAGACTAGAATATGTGTTCTTTACCACTACTTGTTCCCCTGAGGTGTGGTCCAGAGAGTTTCTCTGCTGCATGCAACTGTCTTTCCCCTGAGAACTGCCCTGATACGATTCAATTCCGTCACTCTCCAATGGATCTACCTTGCTTTCTGTCTGCGGATTTCTGGACCCGGAACTGGAATTTCCCTTCCCGTTGGGACTGGGATTTTGCCTCCCCATTCCATCATTTTGTCTCGCCATTCGGTCATTTTCTCTCGCTTTTCCATCTCTACGTTCTTTGGCAGTTTCACCATTTTGGAATCGATCGGTTCCGTTCTCTTTCCCTGATTTCTCCGCTGTTCCGTTTCCCCTCGGAGCAGCGATCTCATCCCGGAAGAAGACCACGACCACAGAGATGTTGTCACTGGAGCCATTGTCCCGCGAGTACGTGACCAGTCTATGTGCCACCGCGCTGCGGTCTCCGTGGTTCTCCTGGATGTGGTGGTACACGATGCCAGGGAGGTCGTCGAAGGTCAACACGTCCCAGGCGCCGTCGCTAGCAAGGACGAGATAGTCGTCAGAGCTGTCCAGGTCGAAGCTAAAGACCTCTGCGTCACTGCAGATGAACGGCTTTTGACTTACATCGCCTGAAAGATTACGAAATGTCGCAATATTTAAATTAAATGTTATGATTATTGCATTTAAACAAAATGAATTAGTGGTTTTTGACACAAGGGCAATATTTACCACATACGTGATGATTATCATAGTATTCGTTTCAATATGAGACATATTAGTAAATACATTTATAAAGTAGTCATTATTTGAGTTCCTGAATTTTTTTTGAGGTCATAATATATTTTCATTTTCCAGTTGGTTAAGTGGATCCGTTAACCAGGGAATCAAATAACTATAATGTAATGTTAAATTAATCATTAGAATAAAAATAAATATTAGAATAAAATTGAATATTCGAATGAAATTGAATATTCGAATGAAATTAAATATTAGAATAATATTAAATGAAATATTAAAATTAGCTTTACAATAAATTGAATGATCGTAAATTTAAAATAAATATATTTTTATAATATTAATTGTATTTTATTATCATAAATATTTCTGAAATGTTATACCGATGGCACGTGATACAGCAATGTTTCCGTTGACACGCCACGTTCCGTAGTGCTCTACATAGCCACCTAATTTCTCAATTCTTTTTTTTTCATCCTGTACAAAAATAAAATAAAATTACAATTAAATTACAAATATAAATATAAATATAAATAAACAGCAATACAATCTACTGGCCTGAGCAATAATTCAAATAAAATATATTTATAGATTTATGTGGGTTCATGACAGTTCTACTTACTGGCCTCTCTGGTTTATGTGGGTTCATGACAGTTCTGCCTCTCTGGTTTATGTGGGTTCATGACAGTTCTACTTACTGGCCTCTCTGGTTTATGTGGGTTCATGACAGTTCTACTTACTGGCCTCTCTGGTTTATGTGGGTTCATGACAGTGCTACTTACTGGCCTCTCAGGTTTATGTGGGTTCATGACAGTTCTACTTACCGGCCTCTCAGGTTTATGTGGGTTCATGACAGTGCTACTTACTGGCCTCTCAGGTTTATGTGGGTTCATGACAGCTCTACTTACTGGCCTCTCTGGTTTATGTGGGTTCATGACAGTTCTACTTACTGGCCTCTCAGGTTTATGTGGGCTCATAATGTTGATGGCCTCTCCGTCTCGGACCAATACAGCCTGCGAGTCTCCAAGCCAGGATATGTGAACCCTTGAACCCTGGAGCAGCATCGTCACACACGTCGTCCCACTACGCAGCTTCTGTAGATGACAATGTATGACAGTGTTATAGTTGGTAGAAACCTGAGGCCTGTTCAGGAGTACACATGTGACGTAATAAGGGACAATCGTTTAAGAAGCGAGTTCAGGCGTGTACTAGCGAGTTCGGGCATCTCCTGAACATGCCAATCAGCTATCGATTATGATAATTATTTATATAGTTAAACAGAAAAAATATATGCAAAATATGTTTAAAAATATTAAATATTAAAAATA
The DNA here is from genome assembly GCA_032361325.1 of Lepetodrilus fucensis. Classification (NCBI taxonomy): domain Eukaryota; kingdom Metazoa; phylum Mollusca; class Gastropoda; order Lepetellida; family Lepetodrilidae; genus Lepetodrilus; species Lepetodrilus fucensis. Next base: position 7,990 of record JAUTBV010096304.1, read on the forward strand.
TTTTAAAATTGTGATAATGCTCTCTCTTATAGTTTGAAACTAAAGTATATATATTTATAAATATATAAACACAAACTGTTTGACTCATATGCTAAACCCTGTCTACATGATAAACTATTAACATAAAATATCAATGGGTCCATACAGTGTAAAGTAACATACCAATATAAAAAAATTGGGCATGCTTTGGTGTTGAATTTTACTTCATTACAAATGGACATATCATGCATGGCATCAGCTAATTGTGATTCAGATGGGAAAACAAACCCAAGGTCTGGGGACCAATTAAGCCACATCCCATGTAAATAATTTAATTATTGGACAAATAAATCTGCAGATCCACGGAAAATTGCCAATTCCTGAAATATATATATTCAAAAGACAACACCACTCATTAAATGTCCATGTTTCTTGCTGAACTTACATATCTCCTGGCCCTTTCCAGAAACCACTCGTCAGTTTTGTTGTAGGAATTCTTTACAGCTGTGTCGATGTCGCGGGTGAACTCTTTGTCGCGGACGAAGTTGCAGTGGAGGTGACTGGCTGTGTATATGGCGGCTTGCACTCCACCGTGACCGTCGAATACGGCGTAGTACGACTGGCTGGGACAGTCCTGCAAGATACATCATGTGACATTGTAACTGTGCATCCTCTAAAACATACGTTACCATCCCTAGGCAAAATAGACATCACTGAACAGGGATAGAACTTTCAAAGCTACTATTTGTTACAAAACCATACATTTCTACTAGTCCCTATTAGGATACCTTTAACATTATGAGAAAGGATTCGGGCTAGTGGGCTTGTGTTAAGATTGAGCCGTGCTGAAACCATATTGATACAAGATGTTGATTATGAATATAATTTATTTCTTTTGTAGATGAAGTATTTACCAAGATTATTATTTGATTTAATGCTTTATGAATATTTCAACCATTTGCAACGATTCACATCAGAAGTAAAATATCAGAGAGAAAAATTTGTAGTATAGAAGCAAGGATGTACATGTACCTACACCAAAGCGTGCATACACAAACACAACCCCACAACCCTCCTACACACATACTGTGCACACATACATACATATGTGCACACGCACACATAATCCCACAATAACAAATAAAAAAAGGAATTACACCATAGTGCAATTCTGTATTTCTGTAACAATTTTGACATAAATAACTCATAACAATCCCCAGACGTTATTTTGCATTCCACTGCACAACACATTAGACATGTGGTTTATGTGGCATTGATAAGTTGTTTGTTTGAACAGATTTTATTTATGTATCTTCCCATCTCCATTACATCTCCAAAAAGTTCAACACGTATGTAAATACACTCACCAACATGTTATTAATAACATTACCCAAGATCAGTGAAGTAAACAAATCTACCTAGCTTTACTCAGTGCAAAGAAAGTTCGCCTACTTTTGCCAAAATAGGTGAAGCGGATATTAGGTGTAATTTCTGGCAAGATAATTTCATATAATTTCCTGTCTGGGTTCGACCTAGTTTCCCAACATGAAGCCAGAAAGAAATCTACAAGGATGATTAAAAATCAAGATTAATTGCTTAAACTGTACACTCCAAGGGCAGACCTAGGCAGTGAGTGATTATGGAGTTTAACGTCACGGCGGGAATCTTTCACCCATTTGTGAAGAAGACCTATAGGCAGTGGATAAACACTACACCAGTATTTATGTCTTTATGTCTATGAGGGTTGATGTTGAAAAGATGGGAAAAGCAAAAATACTCAAATTGCAAATGTTAATGAACTATTGGTCTACACTGCTACTAGGTCTTTCCATAAGTTCTTTCAAAACTTGAATATACATGCAGTTCCCCATATTTGTGACATTAACTCTCTCAATGCCCAAAAGAACTGTGTATTACATTGTGTCTAATCCAACAGGGAGAGGGTTAAAGTCAATAGAGAACGAATCTTAAACATGTTAAAACCATTGCCTAAACAAAATTAACTACTTTCCCCTATATTATTAGCAGGGAAAATACTCCCCATGGAGTTGTCTATTTCATTCATGCCCATCTGAAATCTACAGCACTGATTGATTGACAGGTGGGCTTGGCTTGGCCAGTAATCTCATCTGCATCTTGTATGGGTCAAAGTTCAAAGAACAGGTGCACTTGAATGCACACTGTCTGGAGCTCTGTGCAATGCTAAACATCCCAGGGCCAGAGACTGGATGTTAAAAAGTGGGGGAAGGGAAATGTAATTTACAACTTGCTAAGGGCTATAGGAGTCGAAACTAATTAAATATTCATAAACAATGAAGTCGAGGGATGAAATATGCACCCCTGCAGCCCCTCTAAATTCACCCCCTGTAAGTTCATCAGATTCTAGCACATGAATATTTCTGAAATAAAAAAGATAAAAAATCAAATTAAGAATGAGATTGAGAAGATAGACCTAAATCTACCTTCAAAATATTTTCATTTAAGTACATTAGATTCTAGAGAGAACCATAGATGTTACATCTCCGAAAACAAATTAATTATATACATTTTTAGAATGCTGTTAAACAAAAAATCATAAAGATTTTTCTGACATTTTGAGAATACACCTTATTATTATTTGTATTTAATATTATTATTATTTTATTTGTATTTCTTTTAAATTGGGTTTTTAGTGAACAGTCACTTTCTAGAATCTTTCACTTGTCAGTTTAGGGCAGGAGGAAACCTGCAACAACCGTGGCGCTGAATTTTGCAGTAAACGGCTGGTACAAGACCAAGGATGATAACCTGTACTGCCACTCTATAGACAGTGCATCCTATCAATATTGTGTCAGAAAGGTAACTTTTGCAAAATTGATGTTGGGTCCCTGGGGCGAGATTTGAAACTGGAACCTTTGGCTCCAAAGTCCAACGTTCTACCACTGCACTACCACCCACCCCATTATTAGTATTATTAGTATTAAGAAGTAGTAGTAGTCTGACCTCGAGGTTGAAGAGGGCATTAAGATCAGGAAGAATGACATGTTTGTCTTCCATTTTTCTCCGAGTATTTTTGATGGCATAAGAGCAGACTTGAAGTGAGCGTTGAGGTAGTGGTAATACAGGCATCGAGTGCTGCCATTGTTTACAAATATCGTGGACGATTCCGATCACTTCCTTCAAGAGTCGACAGCAATCAATGTCTGAAATAATTGAAATAAACAGCAATATCAATTAACTTGAATAACTGAAATAATTCATTATTGCGAACTTAATAAAACAAATTTTTATTATATTTATTTAATGATATTTATTATAATGCATGACAAAATTGTGATTTCACTGGAAAATAAGCCTGAGTCCCAGTGCAAATAACATGACTCCTGGACAAATAAATGAGCAGATTTCTATGGATCCACCGAAAATGGCCATGCCTGTATATCATAAATAATAATTTATCAATATACATAGAGCAGGTTTTAACCCAACGCAGGAATCCTGTGTATTTAAAGCATTAATTGGACAAAATACTCTTTCCTAAACCTCTATTTTCAAGATTGCTATTCTAATCTCAACAGGAAGTGAGTGGTAAAAAAAACCATACTGAAATGAGGACGCCTCTTTTAAACAAGATACTTGCATGTACGGAAATATTTCTGTAAGACATATTTTGTGCACGTTCTTGCAACATGAGATGCCCTGTGACAAGACAAAATTGTTTAATCCATCAGTGAGACCAAAAGATAATATGGTGGCACATGATCTCTTGTACCACCTGTGGTGTCACCTTAGACAAGTAGTGACACAGTTTGTAGTCTGTGTCCGTCACACATTGTTCTCACCCAAATACTCCTATTCAAAATATCACCCTATACTAGATGAGATTTAAGCAAGTCTAGATTTCTGGAGACCAAGGAGAATCAGAGGATAAAGATTTTCAGCGGCTCCTTTAATATATTTTATAAATATAATTAGGGCTGGCTACCGATACCGCTATGGCATATCGATAACCGCTAAGTAACTATCGATAAATATCGAACGAACAAGGTTGCTATATGCAGAGGATAAAAATATTAATTCTGCCGCCATGTTCTATCTTACAATATACGTTGAAATGACTGCCGTACAAAAGCAGCATTTTGAAGTTCATTAATGTATAAATATCATTCTTATGAAGAAAAATGTACCTAATACAAGCATGTAATGTCTTAAACTCTTACCACGGACGATCTGCTGCTTTGGCATTGACAACAAGTGTGTTACAAGTACACTTAAGTCTTTATTTCGTCATAAGTACACCTATAAATATTTATCGATACCACATTTTCCTTATCGATAATCGTTAACATGTAGTTTCATCGACGATAATTGCGATTATCGATATATTTAGCCAGCCCTAAATATAATACCAATAAATATACTATAATTCATGAAATTAATGCGTCACTAATTTAATGCAACCTTTAGGTTTTAGACAGTGGTGGTATTTTTGGCATTAATATTATGCTTGCATTAATTTCATGATTTACAGTAATTTATATTTAAATCCTCTGAGACTATGAATAGTCTACATAGTTTGAAAATGTTTACCCAGCAGGGAATGGGTACCCAGAAGGATGAGATGGAAATGTAAACACTAACCTTCTAGCACTGTAAACAACAGCTTGGTTTTATTACTCCTCAGAGAGTTGAGAAGGAACAATGAGTGCAAACTGATCTATTGACCTATTGACTGGATCCTGAGATCAACTTCAAATATGGGGATTTGTGAATAAAACTGTAAGTATCAGTTTGTACTCAAAAACGTTTTGTAATCTCAGGACCAGAGCTATAATATACCTCTCATGCTCATAACAATATCATATCAATAGGTGGATCTGGAATATTAAAAATATCCATTTCTCGTCATAAAAACTTACAAGGTATTGTGGGTTCAGAATGATCTTTGTTATCTTCTTTCTTTTCCTCATCATCATTATCGTTATCATCGTCCATGTAGAACTGCTGCAGATTAAGCTTGGTAATGCGTACATACGTAGCTCTAGCGATATGCGCAGCCAACAGCGGGGGACACTCACTGGAAATAACAAACGTAAATGATTAAATCGTATATCACTATAACACGTGTCGCATAGAATATTACAGTACTAGTAATGTGGTAATAAGTATTTACACTATTCTAAAGTTTACAATTCAGGATTATAGTTTGGCATGACATGCATTGACAACCTTATTTCGTAAATTATCTCGGTAAATACTTCATGCATTGACAAACAAAAAAACTTCTCAATTTCTTATTTTGTTTGACATAACCATGTGGAGAAGAGCATCATCATGTGTTTCGTCTGTTCCTTCGTTCAGACTTCGCCCCTCTGCATACAATAATACTTACGGTACTCAACATATTTGGTGATCGTTATCTATAAACAGAACTTTTAGTAATGGTGCAAATTATTTCAATTTAAAATTGAGTACCGTAAGTATTATTGTATGCAGAGGGGCGATGTCTGAACGAAGGAACAGACGAAACACATGCTGATGCTCTTCTCCACATACCCGCACGTGCCTATTTGGCTGTTCCTTCTTTCGGACACCATCCCACTTCTACACAAGTTGAATACCCCCCCCCCCCCCCACATGTGATCAACAGCATATTTCACTTGTATTCCGTGGTTAATTTGAATATTTGTCATTGTTAATATTATCTAGGAACACAAATACATCTAAATACAAACAAATAAAGGGTCCCATCGATCTATAATTATGTTTTTAGCTAAAATATAGCTCAAAATCGAGTCACCAACTCGATGGCACCTCCTTAGAAGTTCCTTCTGAAGGGTGGTCAGTTTTTCTTCTCGCTCCGGTCGATGTATAATTAGCTACAGCGTAAAACAAGGACTCCATCCCGTGATTTTTTTTCTCTCCCTGTTTTTCAGAATAGCGAGAGAGTTGCGGCCCCTTAACCCTCTCCCTGCTGAAGGCAACCAGAAATGCCTTAATGAGTAGTGCTATTGCCTAATCCAGCAGGGAGAGGGTTAATTGAGCTAGCCTGTCCATGCTACCTTAAGTAATGGAGAACACTGAACCAGGGATAGAAGTCCCCACTCGCCCAGGGGGCCGATCCATTTCTCCTAATGTTAAAGGTATCCTACAGGTTGATAGAAATTTCATGTTTTATTATGGATATAATTATTATGGGGAGTGCGTCTTAAAGAAGTTCTAACCCTGCTGAACTGAAATGAACACACTTCAGTTATCGAATCACAGTGCCTTACATAATAACACATTAGTGCAATGTTCAATGGATGAAGTGAGCAACTGTATTTTAATCTATGAAAAAATATATACAAAAATGAGAATTATTTTAAAGAGGGTGGGTTGTAGCGCATGTAGCTCTGAAGTTTCCAACATGATTATTTATTTTTATTTTTTTTAAATTATCCTTGAATTCTTAAAAAAATAATAATTAACCTTTGAGAAATAAAATTGCAATTCCACGCCATAGGTAAATACAATCTTGGTATCAATAACAACAGTTGAACTTAAAGAATGTACATGATTTGAATTAAAACATAAACTTGACGTTAAACTGTAACCTCTAAAACATTTGTCTACACCTGTACAATCCATTTAATCCCCCATACTGGCGATAAGACTCAAACCCTTATCACACTTAGTCTAGCAGCAGGTGAAACATTACCAAACAAATACTAATTACTTATCTAAGGTCACATTAAATCTACATTAATATTTGCAGCACAGATTAAAAACAATAAAGGTGACATCCCCCTTTTGAAAACTTTTCCAAATTTCAAATAGATGAATTAATATAAGCTCCATTTATTCTCCATTTCTTATTCCAAGCTTATTTCAATCTATAGGACTATAGTCACGATACTAGGTGTTGTATTAACTTATTTCCTGCTAGAGGCTAGCTAAAAGTGCAATACAGTGATTAGTTTAATCCAGGTTAAACATACACATAACTTCCTTCTGTTGGTGGTAATAATAGATGTCTTATTTGGCCCAGTCTGTGGTATGGCCATTTCATGAAACACAATAAATCCTAGCCCTGAGATTACAAACCTTTTTTGGGGGTATGATTTCATTCTCAACTCAAAGATTTGACCACAAATCCCCATAAAAATTTGATCTCAAGCATGAAATCGTCCTCAAATACTGAACAATGCTTTTCAAGATTTTCTTTCTAAAGACACATTTCTAGTATGTACATGTACCACAAAACAAGCACATTGTTTTGTGATTTAGGCTAAACGAAAACATCCAACCCTTTAAAAAACCAAACCTACAACAATATATTAATGACAATAAACCATGCTTCTCTGTTTCTGAAAACACCATTATTTGAGCCAGTTGAGTGTGTTTATAACTAAATAGCTGTTAATGACAACAGTAAGTAGAGTGAGTGACAGGTACTTGTACATTGCACCACCTGCACACTGTAAACATCTAGGTGTGTATATTTCATCTTCTTCCTTGTTTTATCTTGGGCACTTTTCAACAGATGGTCTGTCTTTTGTTAGTGCTTCTCCGAAACTTACCTGTATTGTAATTTGGAATTGCAAGAGATAAACATAGGAATTTGTATCTGACATAGTGGAAAGCGGTATAAGATTGCATGTATTGTTTACAAATTACACACTTTTTTCTCTCACTTTACAATATTGTGTACTAGTATTTTTTTTATAAAATTCTAAAAATTCTAAAAAAGGTTTCTAAAAAATAATTCTTGAAGGCATATATCAGTTAATGAAAAGGTAAAACATATAAAAATGCTGATCTATTTTAAGATGAAAATAACCTAAACACACCACAGTCAAAGTATGCTGTCACATGCAATGATGTGAGCATGGTGACAGCAGAGTAACATCAAATCAGTGCATGTAACAAATTCTTTCACCCATTTGCTACGCCATATCTTCCAGAGTGAGAGTCTTGATAATACTTCCACTTGAGATAAACATGGTATTTGAGAGGAGAACTTGAATATAGCCTCCACTGTACATACACATGTACATCATTACATGGCATAATCTCACTGTCACAACTTGCACCAGGATACTAACAATTTAAAAGACTGCACTATGTATACCATCAACAGGCTCAAGGTTGAATAATGTCATACGTAGTGAATTTTAAAAACTAGGACAAGGCCATTGAACATGAAAATGTTCACGGTTTTAATCTGCAGTCTCCTGTTTACAATTTGAGAATTATTATCATATATATCTTGTGTGCGGCATATAATAGCTTACAATGTAAGTTACATGCACAGCTAGGCTATTCAGGTATACTAGGATCCCTCTTGTACCAGTGCATGTTCATAGTATTATCTGAAGACAAAGCTTGCTTGACAATAGGACAGCCTACTCAAGCAATTATAACTCAATTGCCACGACACTCTTGAAAAACGACTTCTTAATTAATTAATTTGACTACATTATCCTAAAAATTAAAACATCTACTGTATAACCATGATAACCTGAGTATGTGTTTGCTGACTTGATATTCTCTTATAGAAAACACTATGCTTGTTGATCTTAGAATTGCTTTGAACTTATAAGTTGTACTAATAATTGCAGTGTTTGCATTTAGAGAAGTAGGACAGTTTACACAATCTTATGAATTCATAAACATGTGCAAGTGTACTGTATTTGTGATAGCTTTAAGCAAGCTTCAGGGAGCGTTGTATTTAACATGTTTAACCACGGTGAGGACAGGAAACTAAGCCTATAAATTTCAACCACGATTTTATAAGTATTTATAGATATAAATATTAAAATTTAAATAAGGCATGTTGGATTCTATATTTTATATTCTGACACTAATTTGATTTTGTTCTACTCATTACATTTATTTATTGTATATTATATTCATTGCTTCAATATAGATCTACAGTAGACTGATACAGACCTGCCTACCCATGAATACCCTTGTCAGGAAACCAGCACTCTTAAACAGGTTTTCTCAGGAAATTTAAGAA
>JAUTBV010096315.1:0-16951 GCA_032361325.1 Lepetodrilus fucensis
GTCTTACCTTTAACGCGCAGCAATTAAATGCGACAATACGGCAGTCGCATTTTTCGCATTAATATTCTGCTCGCATTTATTTCATGATTTACAGTATATAATAACTTGAATGATCTATAATTGTATGATTGCTGTTCTGATATTCATTACTTTTAAGGCATTTATTATTTTTAATCGTTCATGCTGCCGCTAAACTGACAAGCTGTGATAAACTTGAAAGAATCTTGAACGTGGCTCTAATGTTTCTAAACGCTAATTTAGAAATAATAATAATATGAAATTATGAATCTACCTCACCAGAAGCTAAAATTGTAGTAATATATATTATTAATATAACAACCAATATTTATTATTTTATGAATAGCAGAATATAAATGTGTTTTTATTTGTTAGCATCCTCTTCGTTCCAGTTCGAGTCGTTCTCACTCTCGCAGTCACGTCCCTACATCTGTGGATTGTGCGGAGACACATTTGCAAAGTCTGAGGAGCTGAAGACGCACCACGCCACCCATTCTAGGACGACGCTGCTACGTCCATCGCTGAGAGACAGTCTAATCATCCAATCGAAAGGCGACTCGACATCGCCTCCTCACACGCAGAACGACACTGACCAAGACGTGGCCAGTGCAAACAGACACATAGCAACTCAGCAGCAAGACAATACTTTAGTGGGAGACAACTCTCATTCTGCCGTCCCACAACGGGAAGACAACTCTAATGCACTCTCTGTGAAGGGAGTTATCTCCCTTGATGGAAATACTGTAGAGGAAGTTCCGAGTGATCCTAATGGTGATAAACTGGTTGTTTCTGCAGGCGGGGATAAAACTTTGGACGTGATCAAGGTTAACCAGAGGAAGCCAATTCAACGTCAGTTTTCCGTTGACGAGACGGACAGGTCGGGACCAGACGACGAGCAAGACATAGACTCACTGAGAGAGATCTCGGGTGCCAATAATAACATGTCCGACAACAATACCAGTTGATGTTGATAATAATGATGCCATTGTCGGATATAATCGGTGAAAAATGCGTAAACATATCAGAAATATAATACCATGTTTGTATTAAAGAGGAGTATGGTTAAAGCAGCAGACCAGAAAACCATAGATTATAATGTTTGAATCCTGCACATTGGTCAGATATCTTCTCTGCAGTGAGCATGCCAATAAAGGGTGACAACTCTGTATGTACACCATGCAACTCATCGTCCTTTACAGTAATGCCTACTTGTTACAGGTTCTCTCCTGAAATTAAGCAGATCACGGGGACTTACAAATCAGTAATACAGTAGACCTCGGATATACCGGCCTCGGATAAACTGGACACTCGCCTATAACGGACTGAATCTAAAGTCCTGGTCCCGTCTAACGCTAATTACTGCATATGCGTATAACGGACTTCGCATATAACGGACAAAAATAGCCGGTCCCAATGAGTACGTTGTATGCGAGATCTACTGTATATGTATGTTAAAATTGAGTTTAAGATGCTAATTTGTGAAGATTATGCATATTTTGGAAGATTTATACTTATGTATAATAAGAATAGTTAATATGGTCAGACATAGGTCTGGATAACATAACATTCCACGTTATATAGTCATTTCTCACTCTTCAGATTCTTAATCTTACTGTTGACGGCAACTTTAGATGCCCAAGTGCAGTACGTAATATTGTGATTTAATTCAGGTAGGAGAAAAATAAGAATTAAATTACAGACCAAATGCTCTGTCTTCTGTAGCAATTTTTGTCAAATTTCATTGAGCTAAAATTATTAATGCAGGAATCCTGAAGCACGTGCTAAATATATATATATAAAGATATATATAAATATATATATATATATATATATATATGTTTACATATGTACATTTTAAACTATTGAAGCATTATAATGTTAACCAAGGTTAAAGGCATATTATCACAGATAGTGAAGCTTGTTTTGGACTAGATCTTGGCTACAAATGCAGAGTACATTCACTTTGCATATATTTACTTGCTGTTATACCTCAAAATATCTGTTGACCACTGTAGGGTAGGCAATATTCATAGCACTCCTTCAAGAGATAACTTTACAGTAATCCATTTCCAGTAAATATAAATAATGTTTGGTATTTTCTTTTATATTGTTGTGCACTACGAAAATAACTCGATACCATTGCAAATGGAAAGTAAAAAAACAAAGATTTTCTTTAAGTTGATAATCTACTGATAACATTATAGCCTCTCACATCAAATAAATAAATATAAAATAATAAATATTAAAATTTTAGTAACTAGTGGGACATGGGAATTAAGTAGTTGATTGTAGAAAGCACTTGTGTAAACAAATCAAATGCATATATTTTCAGATAAAACCTCACCTAACCACTGTAGGTCAACTATCTGTGATTGTATGTGTTTAAGATGTATAGGTACACAATTTGAAACAGCCATTCCCAGCGATATACATCAATATTGTCCATTCAATCCAACTGTTATTTATTTGTCGCTGAACTGTATCAGTTTACTGTTAAATATTTATTCTTACTGTGTATATATACGACATGCTGTTGAAACGAACAATGTGTTATATCATTTAGTAATAGTATGTTTATCTTGTTAATGTTCCTGTTTTCTGGTATGAGTGGTGTACCTATTGACTGAGAATGAGAGGGATACGATCTGTCTGTATGTGTATATACTGTTATATAAATGTGGAGAGACAAAACCTCTGTATATATGTGTAGATGGTGTATGTGTGTGTGTGTGCGCGTGTGTGCATGTGTGCATGCATGTGCATGTGTGTGTGTGGGTGTGTGTGTGTGTAAGTGAAAGCAAACTCCAATGAGAACTTTCATCATGTTCATAACTGTCAATGATCCACTCATAATCTTCGAAGACAAGAATGAGCATGTGTACTTTTTAAGTGGTGTTTAATCTCTGCATTTAATCCAATTTTTGTGCCGCCTTAAGATATATTTGTATTTGACTATGTATTCAAGAAAGAAGTAGTTCCTAACAATGAAGCGTCTGATGGTAGACACTGATTCACATTCCACTAGTTCCCTGGGCACCCTATCACAAAGCTCTTGTATCAACAATCACTACTGGCACAGTCTGTACATGCAAAAGCCATTTACGAAGGTGGTGGTTTAGAGAGCTAGCACTATATACCCAACAGCAAGGCAGTTTTGGAAGATGCAATCAGTCCCATAAGGGGACAATAATGCATTAATTCCATGATGCTACAGTATGTGGTAAAGGACTTGCTGAAATGACAAATGTCAAGTGGTCTTTATTTATAGCTAAATTGTTCCTCTCTACAAATACATTGTTTAGGATATCTAAGTAATAATTTGATGGTAATGTTTAACTGAATGTTTTTAAAACATGTTTGTGTGTGGTCTGTACTGTAAAGTAATGGAAACAGCTGTAGTTTCTTCTTTAACATTCTATTTGCTGAAGGCAGAGATGCCCAGTGAACTTTTGATTACCATGATCCAACATGGAGAGGGTTAAAATGACCTGAATGTAAAGTTGTAATATTCCAAAAATTGTTGTATAAATAGTTCTTCTTTTATATCATCAATGATGAAGATTTTCACATGACTTCTTACTTTAATGTTATATGAGTATTTCGATTAATTATTTAGATATGGAAAAGTTTATTTGTTTCATTTGGCATGTATTTTTCCTGGTGATTGAGTGACATGATCGGTTGTCTTCTGAACTATACAGAGTGTGTGATGTTTCTGTGATATATATCAGTTGTGGGCATAGTATTATTATGTAATGAACCGACACCAATGTATACTTGCAGTTTCAATCTTTTGTTACTATGGATGCAGACTGTAATTCGTTCAGATAATCAAGAATGTTGTGTATTTACGTGCTCAAAGATATTTCTCATATAGTTACTCTCGTAAGATCGAATCTGTTGATTTCAATGATTTTACGATGCTTCCGAAGAATGACTTCCCTTCGACTAAAAACCCGGTTACAACCCATTTCTCGTGAGTGGAATCGTCATTTATGTAGTGTTGTAAAACAATATGAGCACGCTATGGACCATTAGGAAACTGCACACTTCACGGTATAGGATGATGCTTGTTTGTGGATTACTTCATTGGAAAAATGTCTTAAATGTCAATAGGCCTAAGCGTGTACACGGACTTGTAAAATTCGGGATATGTGCTGAGAAGTTGGATATGACGGGAAATAGGCTACATACATGTATAGGTATATAAGTAGACATATGAGAATATATAAGGCTGCACTGAATAGGCCTGTATGGAGACTGTTGTATAGAGACTGTATAGGCCTATAGGTAGCGGCTACTAAATTCCTACATATGCCTATAGCCTACATGTATTAAGAGATTGTACTGTGTAGGCCTATGCATAGGCCCATATAGAGACTGGATGCCTACTGTATTGGCCTAAGAGAAGAGATTGTATTGAATATGCCCGTATGTAGAGACTGCATGCCTATACTATTGTCCTATGAGAAGAGATTGTATTATATAGGAATAGGCCTACACGTAGGCAGTGTCGGCCTACTGCCTACTGTATTGGCCTACTGCGATATTGGACTGGTGGGAGTAACACAGATTATATTGTATTGTTATGACGATATCCCGAGTTTAAAAGTTATGAGAGGATGGTTCTTGTTTATGAGTGGCCTGTATAAGTGTTCACTTGTTTTCGCACATGTATGATCAGCTGAGAATGTACAAATATCGACCGTTTCCTGTTCAGTGAAGTTTACTATTGTTGTGAAAATAAAGTGCTATTCATAAAAACAAAACCCGATCTCTCATTAAATCAGAAATATCTTTATATTTCTTTGTTGTCATAATTATATCAAAGCTTGTCAATATCTGCGTTTACACACACACACACACACACACACACACACACACACACACACACACACACACACACACACACACACCATAACCACACGCACGCGCGCAGCTAATGAATATTATTATTAATACATTTTCACAACCAATAGGAATACAAAAACTCATAATTTTGAAATTGAATTGTGCATCGTAAGAAAATGCGCTTTTAAAGATGTCCTACTTTCTTTCTTGGTTTCTAAAATATTCACCATTTTAGACTTGTTCCGCTTTTAGAAATTACCATATTTTCAATGTGAGCATCAGATATATTAAACATAAATATTTTCAACCTCTACATTATGATTCTCCATCCCTTCAAGACCTGTGATTTCTGTTCTAACCTGTGCCCAATTTCTAGAAACAAACTTGTCATTAAGGTTCTTGCACACCGAAGGCGAATTTCGCGGCGACAAATTCGGCGATATATGTTCGGAGATATAGATCCTTATCATTTAACCATATGCTTGCACACCGAAAACGACGACAAATTTCGATAGAATATTTTGATGTCGCGCTGATTGGCGAAGCTATATTTCAGCAATTTGCATTTATCGAGGGGAAAAAACCAACAATTCCAATACTGTTACCTGAAGACCGCATATCAGGAAATATACTATGAGTTTTAAACTCAGCTGAGTACCGATACTTTTTTTCGGTAAATCCGGATCATTGGGTCTATTCTCGAAACGCTCTTACGACAGTACGACACTATCTTAGCGATTGCATGGCTACGAACTGTTCTTATAAGCTATGAAGTTCGTAAGAACGTTTCGAGAATAGGCCCCCAGTTCTGTAAAACCAATGAATGTCCGTGATTGATCAAATTTTACATTATTTATTATCATAATTCATATACAATAAATCAATCTAGTATGCATGTCTGTTCATTACAGCAAAATATCGTTAATAAACCAATAACTCCAGCTTCCACAGAAGCTAATTCTACAGCAGCACCTTTCATTAACACAGAAATCATTACAACCTGTTGTCGACATCCCAAATAACGTAGACCGGTGCGTTTATTAGCCCTCTTCAATATCACAATCTATCGATTTTCCAATCATCATGAGTCATCATTTCTGACTGGAACTCTCCCGCGCTGCCACGGAGAGACATGTGTCGCCAGAAGTGGCTGGCACGAGAAAAACGTGGCGCCTGGTTGTGCGCGTGGAATCTGCACGTGCCTTCTGGCTATTGCCCAATCGATGAACTTCTGCTGAAAAGTTTGGTGGAAAGGCACAGGGACAGTTAATTGCCTCGTTTCTGTCAATCCGGATTAGTTATGTATCGGCATGCGAACGTCTAGCAGAGTTTTTAGTCGAAAAGAGATTGGAGAAGGGGAGAGAAAAAACATAAGATCTTTGCAATCTGGTTCCATGCTAAGATGGAATTGTGTCATGTTTCTGGGATTTCTAAGGGCTCTCTATCAACTGATGAGCCGCAGCGCTGACATTTCTGTCCACGGTTGACCAATAGAAATGTCCACAATTAAACCGATCACTTAAATCTAGTAGTGTCCTTGCCAAAGACAACTGTTGATGCTTTCGAGGAAATTTAAAGACATATCAGAACGCATTTGTGTTGATGCTCTTAAACACACCAAGCTTATTCCAGCTATACTCGCATGTGGTAATATCTGTTATGTCTGTCTGTCTGTCTGTCTGTCCGTCTGTCTTATCCCTCTCCTCGGAGCCAAAGGTCCTGAGTTCAAATCGCGTCCCAGGAGCCTGACATCAATGTTCGCAGAAGTTACTGTTCTGACGCTGTCTGTAGAGATCGAGGCAATGCAGATATCCTTGGTCTGCCAGTACCGACCAGTGCTCCCAGGTTTACTGCAACATTCAGCGCTACGGGTTGCGGGTTTTCCCCTGCCCCAATATTAACTGCCTGCCCCAATATAAACTGACAAATCGTGGTCGCAATCGTATTTCCTGCTGAATTGTTCCGTACTGTATGTGTTCTTGACATATATAAGCCCGCAGCAGTGAAGGGGTTACGCCTTTGTTTTGTTCACGGGTTCTAATTTCGTAACCCCATTGCAAAGGTTGGCGATAAAGTTACATTTAAGAGTTACACCGTTTCGTACAGGACACAGACCTTGCCCATCTTGTGACACCGTAATTTGTTGTAAAATACAATATGTTTTAAAGTGGTGAAAACCATTATGAAACATGTTATATGATGAGTAGGTCTAAAAATAGGATTGCATATCACAGCTTTTAGACCTAACGTCACATACGAGTCAGGTAACATTTGTTTGTGTGAAATAGTCACGTACGAATTGTTATTTACCTGTTTATTTCCTTAGATCAAAGTAAAATTGAGAACACGGAAATATGACAACCTCTTACTGTGTGTGAGGTTGTATAATGATATATGGGGGTCCAAGGGCTAATTTATTCACCAACTTGACCACGTATACATGGCTTATTTAGATGACCACTGGATGGTTAGTAAAAGAAGACACCCTGCAACTGTATAGAACATTATAACATGTCAGCTTACTCTGTTCTTACTTATAAAAACAAGCCACAGTTTTGAGAAGATACATTTGGAAGTTGGAGGCAAACACTAATTAAGGATACTATAGTAGGCCTCCTTGTCTGAGACACCTCAAGAGCGTATCAGGAAGAAGTACTAGTATTAAACAAACATCCCAGATCCAAGTCAAGTTAAGGTAAGATGTTTCATTTTTATTTGTGTGTGTGTGTCTTATTAGATATGTATCGCACCAATATACTTACCTGTCCAGTCATATCGCAATATAGTAACATGCACTTACTGTTTGTGCTTGTTTGCGCGCGCTTGTGTGTACCTTCACGCGTGTGTGTGTGTGTGTGTGTGTGTGTGTGTGTGTGTATGTGTGCCTTCACCAGTGTATGTAGTAGGTACGGTGTTTGTGCGTGTAAATTACACGTCTGTCATTTACGATCTATATAGACCTCATCCTCGAAACAAAGGCCATTTGACGGATGTTAAGTAGTAGGCTTTTGAAGGTGCAGCCATAGACCTATAGGCCAAAACATGTTATATAATTATATCTATATGATGTACATTTCCATACAGCACATAATTTTGTGTTTCATTCAAAGCAAATTCACCATATGTCACACTATACATCATGGCAAGTATCGAAATGCATGTGTCTGCACAATAATTGCCAATTATATTTATTCCATTCCACAACATGTACATCCCCATGTTCTCGCTCAAGTGTACAATACTATGACACACTGAGCGTTGCATAGCAAGCCTTACTCTATGAAGATGACCCACCACTATCAGACTACACTATACTCAAAATATGTTTGTATACAGTAGTAATCAACGTGTTTTATTTGAATATTTTGAAAATAACATCCCCAAAGTTATGCACACTCTAGTAATTATCAAGATATCTAATCATTATGAAAGTCGTGTAGATTGTAAGCACGTGTTGGGTTATAAAGCACGTCAAGCTGTTGTTTACCGCATTCCATTGGTAAGTATATAATGGTCCATTTATATACAATTAATGTAAGGTCAAGGTGACTAGGTGTGGACTCGCTGCAAAGCTATTTTAATTTTAATATCTTTAAAATAAAATCGAAGAAGTTAATCAGAAAGGTAATCTTTATGAACATACTGTATATTCTTAGCCCGTCTTGGGTCACGAAGAACGTCTGCTGTTTACGGTTTACCGCATTCCGAACTCGCGAACTGACGTACGTCTGGATTTCACAGAGTTCAATACCACCGGCTGTATAGGTACTGTTCTCGTCAATGTCTCCTCCGTCTAGTAACTCGACAGTGCATCAATCCCACGTGCCATACACACAACAACACGACGTCAGTTTAGCATACCTGTCCTGCAGTACCATGCAATGTAGTGTCCGTGGTACGTATATGTACAGACCAATCAATGTAATCATAGTACAGATTGATTTTATGCGAGATAACTACTGTCAAGGAAATCAGACTGACTGACCAAACTATTCGAGATCTATCGTCCGTTTTCGTAACCTAGAAGAAGAAGGTCTGTGTAAGTAGGCTACTGTATACAATATTGTATCTAACTCCAATCGGAAATAATGCTTCACCCATTCAATACCGTACACATTTCTAGTGGCGTCCGCTGTGGACCAGTAGATAATTATAGCGCCATGTAAATAGTTACTACACTCATTAAAATCAAATTCGAAACTAACGCTCAAACAGCTATATAATATGACACTCGCTAGGACTGTGATCTGATTTTAGTTAATTTTAGTTAATTTCCAAATATAGGAGCACTTTTAATTTTAATTTTATACTATGATGTGTATACTACTGTATGTTCTTTTCTCTAGATATTTGATTGTATTCTGTACTGTTCTGATGCTTGCGGTAGACTGTAGTCATATTGTATATCTTTGATATTCCGATTGCATCTGTGATATTCCGATCAACTTTAATAGCGCTCAGATATCGTGGCGCGTGGGTGATTGTGCGCGTTATAGGCATAGGCCTACACTGCTCTTGTACATCAGTATACACTACTTCATTACAGCGAGCACAGTATTAAGACCACTCCAAGAGATTGCATGTATACGACGAGCTGATTAACTATAGAATGTGTTCAACAGTGTCATAGAACAGCAGAATAACGAGCTCATTCCTGTACATATGTATACGTGCCGCCACTTGGTGTAAATCGCTTCGTCCCTTTCTGAATAGCAGTCAACGTTACCCGCTCTACTGCAGGGATCTCGTCGGGCATATTTCCAATTACCAGAAAGGAGGACAACCTTATGAGAACGATTCGCGGGGGAGTACCTATATATACTATACGCATTACGGAAACTTGGTTAATAACACTCTATACTCTCCATTACTAGCGGCGTTGATTTATTTACACCACTATTTTTAATTACACCGCCAAATGTGCCGATTCTGCTCCTGATCTCTAATTCCACAAACCGGAAACCATTCTATAGCAGGATACTAACAACATGGCAAGACACGGGCCATCATCGAAACGAAACGTCATGGGTTGAAGTTGTATTTCGAGGATGGTAATGAATATTATGTATTTGGATTTTTCTTTACCATCTTCTAAAACACAAGCCACGTATTTCATCAAGTGTAGCGTATGTTGCAATCATTGGATCTTTGTTTAGAGGATCGGTCTGTTTTGCGTGCTAGTAACGTCAGCAATGCACGTTTTCAACCTTCTTCTTGAGAAAAACAGACACGCGCTCTATGGGGCAGTACATTTTAATTACTCCCGCTGTGTAGTTAATAGTAAAGTAATGCTAGTAGCCCCATGTACATGCATGTTCGCACTTCGTGGAATTCATCTCCGTGATGTTGTCGGCAAATTGAGCCAAGGTCAGCGCAACTTGTACACGCGTTTGAAATGGAGATGTGCAGGTTTTTTGCAGGTTTTCCATTTGAGCTGCTAGCAAATTAATAATTAAGACTTGGAACGGTTTCAATTCATGAGTCATGTTAGATATATTTGATCGTAGAAATATGAACTTCAATACGTTTCTGTGATTTTCATTTATTAAGTAGTTTGTAAAGTGTATATACTATAATGCTGCTGCTTCTGCGACTACTACTACTGCTGCTGCTACTACTACTACTACTACTACTACTACTGCTACTACTACTACTACTACTACTGCTACTACTACTACTGCTACTACTACTACTACCACCACCTACCACCACCACCACCACCACGTACTGGTGCTACTGCTTTCTGTCTGTCTGTCTGTCTGTCTGTCTGTCTCTCTCTTGCGATGTCGATGTTATATTTCTGGCTGGTATTTTATGTCAATAACCTTCTAACATTGTTTTTCCTAATTGAAGTCTTAACTAGAAACTCGGTTGACCAAACAACCAACCGTAAATACATTTCAATGAACATCGTGCCACAAGCAAACAAATCATCTTTTCGTATAAACACTGCCATTTTCCTCTTCATATTGTAGACCGCACGAGCGGTGCCCGGATGAACTGGACATTTGCACGTGCCCTGAGGTGGTTCTTGTTTGAATAAAATCAATTATCACTACCAGTGGATCATTATCTACTCATCATCAGGATTCCGTATTCCGCATCTTGCTACAGCCCATACTTTATAATCACCTCTCGAGATCTATAAACACGGTTTAATAAATCTGCACGTGCGTGGTAAATACAAAAATATAACGCAGCTGCGATGTTTACTGGAAAGGAAATAATGCGATAAGATTCTGACGAGTTGGTGACATTAAACATATAGGTGTAGATCGATGCAATAGTTGTATTATATTAGTATAACAGTAACTGTTTAATACTGCTTCATACATTACTACTAAAGCACTGTAGGAACAATGAAGTAAGTGAATTGTTTCATTGTTATTTACTGATAGATACATTCCAATCTAATCATAATTGCTCATGGAAACATAAACGCACAAGCGCGTGCATGCATTCAAAGTTAAAGTTAATAGTCTATACCTAAAACTAATATCGTTTCACTGGTATTAAATGAGTGTGTTATAACAGCACTTCAATTAGCAGATTGGCGCCACTAGGTATGAGGCAAACACAACTTCCGGAAACTACAAAATCCCGGATATGATCTCTGCGAAGAAAAGACAACCGATTTGTGGTTACGGTTCGGATAAAGGACGTGGTTTTACTTTCTAACACATATCCCAACTGCATGCATGTTTTAACATTGGAAGACAGAATACTGTTCCAGGTGACACTATCGACCTTTCACCGTACGTGACAGTCATTTCGTTGACTGTTTCGTTTTACATAATATATATCATATTATATGTTATGTATTTATATAGCGGTACCCAGATACATATAGTTGTTCCTGGCCATCGGCCTTCTTTAAGACGATGCCCTTCTAATATCTTCTAAAAGAAATAAGTAACTTACATTAATAATGCTAGAGATGAACACCATTTAATTGTGAAAAACAACCACACAATCATTTTATTAATAACAATAACTGAACGTTGAATATGAAGGAACTTCTGTACCAGCGGCTATGCAAATTACTGCAGGAATTCAATTTGAAGTCCTAAAGCCGCAGATGCATTACTAGGACGTGAACTGCGAATTACTCTTGTCTCAGGTGTGCATCTGCAGTGGCTAATTATCTGACATCCGTGTTCATATCAGACTGGACGAGATCGTGACGCTGATTATCAGAATTTGGAACGTAATTTTCTTCTGGCGGTTGAGGACCCATCTGCTTTAGCAACTGCATGGTCTGATTAATGTCATAGTTTGGTTTGGATGACACGACAGCGTCGGAGTATTAAATATGGCTTGACGGGAACTCCATACAGTTACGGTGGTGTGGGTGACCGTCCAGACTAGTTGAGCAATATTTACCCCTAATATTGTCAGTGTGGAAATTATGTCGTGGACACTATCAGGAATAGAAAAAGTCTGGTGGGTTTTTATGTGCTGAATACGCTCATGTGTATTGGAGTATAATTATGTCTAGATGTTGGTAAAATGTTAATTTATAAATAATACTGCCAATATTAGCGTATCCAATGGAAAGTAGCAGACTGTTTAGCTATTTGAGCTACCAAGTAACACAGCTATTATAGACTATTGTCACTATTAGGATCCTATTGTCACCAGTAGACTCCACATGCTGCAACACCTACACACACGTAGTAGTCATCGATATATTACTGCTACCATCGATAAATGCGAGTATCGATGTCATATTTCATATATCGAAAACATGTATAGGTCAAGGCATCCTCGAAACCCCGGCCATTATGTCTACACTAATCTCCGTCAAATGTGCTGCAATAGTGGCCTACTTCGGACGGTTACGCTAGTTTAGCCCGGAAGTGTCATTGCGCATGTCTAGTTGTTGCTAGACAAGCATTCGTGCTTCGTGGGCCGTCCTATAGCACGTTCGTGACGTCACTCTAACATTGCTCTAGATCCTCGAGAAACCGCCCGAAGTAGGCCCGTATGAGGTTCGAGAATGTCCAAGGATACGGTACATATTGTTCATTTAAGCATGGAACGTTGTTTGTCTATAACGTAGCAACATATAATTAAGATCATTAATGGGAGGATTATTTAACACAGGTAATGTAATTAATTGTGACCAGACTCATTAGTATGATCATGTTGCACATGGAAGCAAGCTTCAAGATAATTGAAGAGATGAGAAATGATAATTTGATTTTCTCTGTTAATCAAAGTATCAATTAATGTAAATTAATCAGATTCTTCCTCTACTGCTAGTCCTTGTATTGAGACAGTAGTTGCTTTGGTCTTCATTCTTATTGTCTGTATAGAACAGCCATGACGTATTTGGAGGGGTAAGGGTATACAGAGAGTCCTGTTATGCCTCGACGAATGTCGGTATTGATATCATGATTTATCTCAGGGTTGTAAACCCATCCAAACTCCATACCAAGACAGGAGCAGTGTTTAAATCATTCAGCTCAGACACAATCCTGCAAAGCCTTCTGGGAGAATCTCGCACATCCGGTTCCTGTCCATCATAACTAGTCATTGATTCCGATGACTCAAAATATAAATGTATTTTTGAGTCAAGATCTTTTAGAAGGATGCTTTGACATCGAAAGAATCTTGATGTCTGATTGCCAGAAATTCACATGAAACAGGTGGAAATTGAGATTCGGACATTAAACGAAATCATATTTCTGTGCATGTGTATAGATAAAGTTTTTATTTATATATTAGCAGGAATATATATTCCATGCAAGGTGGTTGCACTCACTACCACTCCGTAGATTCAAATCGAAAGTAAACATTTAAAAATATATGACTCCACACAATCCTCATATTTCAGTATCAACCAGACAGGTGATGTGTTACAGGAGTTGTTGCACGAATGAAGCAACGTTATTTTTCTGGCGAACCTTTGAAATTACCCACACATACAGAAACCCCCGCACTTACTTCAACGCGCATGTGTTCAACAGACACAATGATATTGCTCCGTTTCAATATGGACGTTGCGAACGAAGCTTGGCAGTAAATCAACGCCATGATATACACGTTTTTCGCCGAGTTTATTTTCGCAAACAATCGGTAATGACTTCAAGGATACGAAAATGTCACAGACGTTCACTATAAACGTTGGCCGTCGAAGCTTGGCTGGACAAAACTCAACATCTATAACTTCCTCTTCTTCAGTAAACAACAGTTGTAGTGGACACCGGTGACTTTGAAGGTTTTCGTAGCGGCAAATTACCAATATACATGACGATTAGTGACTTGTTTACCTTTGGTAAAGCATTTAGTCTCTGTCGATCCATGAAATTAGTTCCCCGATGTTCAGAGTACATGCCAGAAATCTGTGATATTTGGCATCCGGTCGGACAGTGGGGATATCTCTCCTCCATATGTAAGGCTGTGTGCATCAGGCATGTGTTTCACGAAAGGGGTGTGCATTTACACCGCGCTGTACGTCCTGATATGTCCGGCGTAAATGTACACCCATTTCGTGAAACGCAGCCCCAGGACTGTACTTCACGAATCGGTCGTACTGTAGTGCAGGCGTAGATTCCTATACGCTATATAATGTTTCTATAATAATATGAATGACGTAAGTCTCGATTTACGCTAGGACTACCGGTATACAACCCTTTCGTGAAACGCAAACTTGGTTATAATGAGTGTAAAGTTCTCAAGGGATGTGACATTTGAGAATAGATTATATTATGGTGTGTCGGTATAGGAATGGAACACATTCTCGCGTTTTAACTCGATGGACAACGTTTTAGACCAATTTCTCGCCTCGTTTATGCCCTTCGATGAAAATGGAATCATGGAACATCAAATTTGAAGACAAATTAATCGATATAGTTGGCATATGTTGTGGGATTGATGGTTGGTATGTATCTTGAAGGCTTACTGCATCATTTAAGCGCAGACATCCAGTGGTATGACTTTATTTATAACGTCATATAACGTTAAAGTTTACGTCATGACTATCAGTACCTACCGTTGTTTATGTATAACAGCCACATGTTTATTTCTGCAGCTAATTACTGAAGAGCTTGAGATAACAGACAGCAATCTAGCCGGCGGAGGAATCTGTCAGTGTAGATAGGCTCATACCTACACACACGTGTTGATCGGATATTATGGGATATACACCTGTCGATTGTATACATTTTGCGATAACTGACAAATACCGGAAATTGTCCGTGAACCAGATATGGAGATCTGGTATATTTCAACGATATATTGTATAGAAAATATTAGAAATTAGTTCAAGGTAACGCGTTATTTTTGGCCTTAATTGTTGTATTATTGTTATTATATGTACGTTTTAATACTTTAATTAACAACCGTGCCATCCTAATAAAGTTGTGACAAAAGGTAGCATTGGGGATTGCAATGTATACTAGGGTTCAAACCAGTTTAGTGTTTGTATGGCTTTGTATACTCGGCGCCCAAAGTAAATTGCATGTGAAATTTACGAGTTAGTGGCGAAGGCCAATGCTACGTCAAGTCTGCAGCGAAATCCCAGGAATCGTGAAATACAATTCCATAGGATACAGTGAGACAATCGTGATGATGTACTGCAGTATAGCGAGGCTATGTCTGGATGTGGGAACGTATTTCTTAAAACGTGCAATCAACAGTGGTAAATCTCATTCAACGAATTCTGTTCGTTTCACCACCACATAATACTAACTATAATAATAATAATAATAATAATAATAATGGTAATAATAATAATAATAATAATGATGATGATAATAATAATAATAATAATAGTAATAATATTATTGATAATAATAATAATTGTAATTATAATAATAATAGTAGTAATAATAATAATGTGAATCTATAGAGCTATACCATGCACAAGGTGCGTTCTCAATATTATTCCTGTCATTACAATTGGATCAATGTGCATCCATAATGCCTTCACAACACTCTGGGGATCCTGCACGTATATATTAGTCATCAATACTTTATTTACTATAACAAATCATAATCCGAATATAATTCTCTCGGGACAAATGCCAAACAGATTCGTGTCCAATGCTCTATTTTGTATCAAAGTCCTTTAAAACGCTTTATGTCCTTTCTCCTCCCTCAAATCGTTAAGTATTATCTTACGTATATTTTCCTCCTATTTTTTTCACCCTCTTGGCGTTCAACTTGAGAGGAATATTGGAAGGGATTATGGGGTTTTCAACGGAGGACCGGCTAATGGTGTGTGGCTAATCGATGTCTAGACGTCGTGGACAGGGGCTACTAGGAAAGTTCCCCTTCAGCATAGCAGCGGGAATTTATACTGGAACCGTCGTTATCTGGCTTCCCTGCGGACTATCCATACTCGATCACTAGCGCTCGATAAAGCTCCGGTAAATTGAGTTGTCTGCCGAGGATGGCCGCCATCTAAGATGTCAAGGATGACAGTATTGAGGATGTCAATTATTATCATATATTTATTAACACACGCACGCACACGCACACACATACACACACACACACACACACACACACACACACACACATAAACGTGAGCACCCACATACATGTATACTGATGGTAACATTTGAAGCAACACCGGTATTTTTTGACAGATGCATAACTTTAAAAGTGTATTTCTTGGAATAAGGGAATGCATACCGTTTAGAACTTTGATAGTATTTGAGAGGTCCTTGCAACTTGAAACGTAAGCATGTTTTGTTATGTTGAGAAGTAGTGTGTACTTCAAGCAAAACCACAATGCAGAAAATGCTTGTGAAAAATATTAGTAAAAGTATAGGACACTGTAAGATATCTTGTTTCATGCCAACAGTTCAACAATATAATCATTAATGGATATAACCACCTCAGCTCCAAAAAAGTGTTCTTGGCATCATTGACACATTGATAAAACCTTTTTTTTCTACAAAGCTATTGGTAAATTGTTAAAGGCATAATATCACAGTTGAGCAACATGTATAATCGGACAAACGAATTTCGAACTGAGACTAATTACGCTTGATTTATCCACCAAACAGTTGTTATTTACTGATGTACTTATCCCCCAGCACTGGATAGTTATAAAACAAATCATATTTTA
>JAUTBV010096326.1:0-16949 GCA_032361325.1 Lepetodrilus fucensis
CGCGGTACTGAATGCAAAGAACGCATGAAATTAGTTGTTTTGTCGATCACAACAATTGAATTATGAATCGAAACACTAGCGCGAGGTGACCCGATGCCTGGCGCGAGGTGACCCGAGCCTGGCGCGAGGTGACCCGAGCCTGGCGCGAAGTGACCCGAAGCCTGGTGCAAGACGACTCGGACGAAACAACCCGGAAAAACTGGCGCGAGGGGGACAAGCACGACTTGACCCGTAACCTGCCGGATCACGCTCTCACTTATTCACAATAATGTAAATGAAGTGTCTGTGCTGTTGTTTCTATATTATCTGTTATGCGTAAAGACACTTCATCCACATTATTGTCATTAGGTAAGTTTGAGCATGATCCAGAAATACCCCTGATGCGAATTGCCCCACGCACTGTAGTTTACAAATTAATTAATTTACCTAATTATAAATTGTAGCTATTTAATTTGAGGTACCGGTATGTATAGACCATACTATTGTAGTAAAGATATTTGTAATAAAATATAGCTCATATTTAAGAGATGTAGTGCATTGTATTGTCATGTACACTATTTGTAAAGAACCGGTAAAAATGAACATGTCGACATTTCTAAAATTGTGTCCTTATTTTTAAAACACGCAACAAGTCGTGAGAAAACCTACCACAATGAACCATTTTGGTCCTTCATTTACCAACCAATCACCCATCACCGATTAGAGAAAGTATTCTGTCAACTGTCATTGGAAACTCTCGGTCAGAAGTGTTGAATATCATTCATCAACAACGTTGTTATTTTTTTTACACCCTTTCCTGAACACTTCCGCCTACGAGTTATGTCCCTTGAGAGGAAGAGTTGCGTGCCCCTATGGTGAGACAGCTTAGACTTATTTCAGTCTTTACAATAAAAATAATGTTTTCTGTGAATTCTATCCTCGAATATACATTCCATAGCCCTTGATATGATTTCCTCCTTAAATTGGGAAGAAAAATTATTATATTATATTACAATTTGTGTGAAGACGTACTATTTCAGAAATATTTGTCAAATATGTTTTTGTCATTTTTTTTTTGTGTGTGGTGATTTTATATTGTTGTATTTTTCCATTGCTAGAATGTGTAAAGTTTAGTGTTTTAAAGTAATTTATTAAAGTAAACTTGGGACCATTGTCCAAGCTAAGCTCCTGTAGTATTCAATATCTGGTGAGTTGATCATTTAATTATCTTTGAATTCTTCAAATAGTATTCCAATGTGATCAAGTAGTATTTTTGTTCCAACCTATGGTTGGAACAAAAATAGATATGCAGCACTACATTTCCCTACATTACTATGCATATAGTGTTATGGAACCCGTTAAGCCAGCATATGTAATACTACTTTTCACTATGAATCTGAACCCTATAGTGTTTTGTAGTGTAGTGAAATATAGTGCAGCCTGAATGCATCTGTTCAAACCTTTATACACAGATGGTTCCAGTCTGAAGCTTTCAAAATCAGTTGTTGAGCATAATCCATGTTGAATTACCCAGAGTTTACTGTAACCATGTTTTTTCAAGATTGTGGCAATCTGTTCATGAGTGAGGAGAGCCAATGACAACTTTGTGTTACAGTATGACACACGAGCCAGGGAGACAACTGTACACATACATTGCATCCCAACCTATTGCAGTTAACTGTTCATTACAGCAAGACAACACAGGACCACCATATAGGATTCCAACACAAACTTTCAGATTTGTAATCAAAACTGCTACCACTGTTCTCTTTAAAACTCCCACAATATTGCAACAGCATTGCTCGTTGAATAATACACATAAAACAAAACCAGGTATACTATATAATTAAGATAAATTTATTGTTCAGCACATATGTATGAAAATAATTTTAAAAAAACAACAATGTATTTTACATTGGTAAATATTTCTCAAAGTTGGATCATTTCCCATGGAGGTCCTGCGTCCAATCAAATGGCTTCCACATCTCGGCAAACTCTAGGACCTTTTTACGTTGTACGTCGAAACTCTCCTTGTGAGGTTTTCTCCACAGCCCCGGTTCCGCATCGATCATTCCACCAACAATTTCCTGAACAGAATACAGTCGTATTAACATACCATTGAGCAATACAATTGCATAAAGTCAACATACAAAAGCAAAACAGTTTCCTGCACAGGTTATCATTTCATGAAGATCTTGTATCCACGCCGAGACTGCAGTGCTCTCATATCTATTTTGTTCACTCATCACATGATACCCAGAAAATAATAGTAAACAAATAGTAACGACTTGGTATACAACCTACCCTTCCGAAGTAAGATGGAAATGTCTGCTCATCTTCAATGACATGGGCAAATCCCCCTTGGAGTCCAAAGTCCACACTGAAGTATGGAAAACCTTTGGGAATCTGCAGAAAAAATGAGAGGCTATGTCAGACATTGGATACAACCATTGTTGATTTCGTAAAATAATGACGCACAATTTTCTTCAAGGAGACACATTTTCTAATAAAGTAAAAACAATCACAAACTGAAACAAATTAATTCCAATGTCTCAAGGACTAAAAAAATGGATAACATGCAGATCCTGACATGAAAGTTAAAAAAATGTTATTGATTGATTTAATGCTTTACATCACTACAGGAATATTTCATCCTTACAGGACGATTGATTGAATGATTGATTTAGGAGATAAATATATGGTGTTTTTAAATGTGTGGGTGTTTGACAATGGAAAATTTCGCATAGAGAAGCACTGAGAGGTCAGGAGAAGCACAGAGGTCAGGGGAAGCATCAGGTGTGCGTTCAGGACTTAAAACAATTTAATACTTTACATTGACTGACTGAACGATTTTGTATCAAAATAACAGGAAATCTGGTTGCGCATGCATCCAGTCCATTCCCTTCATGTTTTGGGTTGTCCTACTATTTGCTCAATAGTAGACTCAAAAGCCGAAGCAAAAAGTAGCACTATGTAGTACTACCAGTGTTGGCTGAACGACTATTGTAGTGCTATATATCAAAAAGTATTAAATTGTAGTCTGTCCTGAACGCATCTGACAGGCAGTAAAGTAACCCACAGAGTGTCTGAGATCCTTCCTACTCAGGTCCACCACCTTCTTGTTCTGTGACCACTCGGGTCCTACGTCCTGGAGAGCTTTCTGAGAACACAAATCATTACAAGCATGTAATACAGGAACTATACATACAAGCATGTATTCAGAGCCAAAGGTTCCAGGTTCAAATCCCGCCCAGGGGGCCCGGCATCAATGTTCGCGAAAGTTACCTTTCTGACGCGATATTGATAGGATGCACTGACTGTAGAGTGGCAATGCAGTTATCATCCTTGGTCTAAAGAATATAAAGAATTAATACTAGTGTGACAGTATATAACTTCCTCTAACATACGCATATCATCACTTGCTTCAGGCTATTGTCCTCTTCATCACGCTGCAGCATGGAGTAGAATCGGTGTTCTCAAGGTGCTGGTGGAATTCAAGGCAAACTTGCAACAGAGGACAACACACGGGGAGAGAGCACGCGAGACCGCTCTACGATACCACAACGCAGAGTGTGTGGACTATCTCGATTGGGCAGGTGCGTACACTCCAAACCCTCGTCTATAGTTTGGCATGAAATGCATTGACACCACTATGGCTAATCGCTAAGTAACTACTAGGTGATGTACCTATCGATAAATATCGGACAAACAAGGTTGCTATATGCAGAGGATACAAACATTAATTCTGCCGCCATGTTCTATCTTACAATTTACCTTGAAATAACTGCTGTATAAAAGTGGCATTTTGAACGTATTAAATATAATTCCTATGACCAAAAATGTACCTAATACAAGCATATACGGTAATGTCTTCAACTCTTACCACGGACGATCTGCTGCTTTGGCATTGACAACATGTGTGTAACAAGTACACTTAAATCTTTATTTCGTCATAAGTACACCTATAAATATCTCAGTAAATACTTCATGGAATGAAAAACAAACAAAAAAAAATTTCTTATTTCATTTGACCTAACCAAAATTAAAAAATTAAAAATATTGCACCAGTAATAAAAATTCTGTTTATATAACGATCACCAAATATTTTGACTAAGTATTATTTTATGCAGAGGGATGATGAAATAAGAAAATGGAATTATTTTTTTCATTCCATGAAGTATTTACTGAGATAATCTACGAAATAGGGGTGTCAATGAGTTTCATGCCAAACTATAGTATGGAACTATCCTTACTATATCCAACACACTTACCTTCATGACATATTTCTGAAATAACTTTGTCAATGTTTAATTTGTGGAGAATTCATTATGTTTTATTGTTTGTGGAGAATTCAGTTTCTAAGTGTACAATAACTGAAGTTTAAAAATCAAGTAATTGTAAAAGTCATTCATTGCTGTTTAAATATACATATATTTTTTGTTTTGTTATTGCTGTAAAAATTGTATGTTCCAGGTTTGCTTCAAGGAGGCTGTGTTTTCCTTCCTAGCCAGACAAAGAGAAGGATTATACTACAACATGCCTCTGGTTTGTAGCTTGTCTGTGTATCACTTACAATTGCTCATGGCTCTCCTTCTCTATGAAATGGCGTTCTATGTTTCCTCCTGCCGTAAATTGATAGTAAATGTTGTAACTGTTGGCAGGCGCGTAGCTGCCTATTTGCAGGTACGCAGACGCTTCCACATCAATTTCCTAGTCAACGTTATTTTAAAAACAAAACATAAACATATAGTACAGTTACAGTACTGGCGCTTCCACATTAAAATATCCCTAGCTAGGCGCCTGGTTGGTGATTGGTTGTAAATGTTGCTCACGTTGGTTGTAAATGTTGCTCACGTGATATTCTATGACTGCAGGTTTACGGGTGTGAAAACAGTGGACTCATGCGAGCGTTCTCCCAGCACACCATACACAGATTGAAAATAACCCAGAATGGGCCCCTGGTTAGTAACCATGACAACACAGATATGAATCGTATGAACCATTCATAACATTGGCAACATTAATCCATTTATGTTTGTATTTTATGATAAAGGACCATTTAAAAAAATCACAAGTTAATTTTTATAATTAAGATTAAATGCCACTGTGAATAAGATATCCACTGATATAAATATATGTGTTCACCCAGCAGAGAATGGGTACCCGGAAGGATCATATGGGAATGTGAATGATAAACTTCCTAGTGCCTTGAAAGCTATCTTGGGTTGTGGGTTGTATAATAATATGAACATTTATATTGGCTAAATCCATGCTCAAAAGCATGCTCATATTGCTACATGAAAATGAGAACACATTGATCCATTGACTGGGGTAATGCTGTAGTGCTGTTAGCATGCTGTAGAGCATGTATTTGGTATAATATAAATATTCATATTATTATTATTATTTGTATTTCATTCCTGCATATTTCTTATTCAGAAGGACAAGATTCGAGTGACGCTGCTATCTCGGAACACCCAGTACCGGAATATCCTGAACCAGGATGAGGTACTATCCTGCCTATATACTGTATTCGACGTATAAAACTCCCTGCTGCAATAAACACCCCCCTTAACTATTTTAATAATACCAATATTTCATACCTAATAAATTCTGCCATTTGCATTTTTCTTTTCATACTTTAATATAACAACCCAATAGCTATGTGTGCATTTATTAATAATTATTTTATTCTTTCAGTTGGTGTCGGCATTGAAAACAGTGGGGGAGTTTGAAGTGAAAGTTGTTGAATTCAACAGGTATATTGTGTGTGTTGGTTATTGCTGGAGGAAAATGATACAGTAAAATCATTCACTGTTTGTGTTCTTCACTGTTCATTTATAGAAGTGTCAATGTCATAAAATATGCTTTTCAAGCTTTCTTTTAATTCGAAGAATGTATTTTGAGTACAGAATGATATAAGTAATAATGTCATGTTGTATTGTCTTTCAGGAAAATAGATTTCTTGGATCAACTCAAGGTATGTTATGTTGAATATACTGAAGATTAATCAGTTCGCTAGTAGTATAGTAGTAGTATATTATTATTATTATTATTATTATTTTAGTAGTAGTAGTAGTATATTATTATTATTATTATTAACCAGCTATTATCTTATCCCTTCAGAAACTAAATATCCTGACATTGTTTTATTTTATTGAATTTAAAATTTGTGAATAATAATAATGGAAATTGTGGCATATATTTGTGCAGGTATCTCACAACAGTGATATTTTTGTTGGGATGCATGGGGCCGGCCTGACACACATGCTGTTCCAGCCAGACTGGGCCGTCATCTTTGAAATGTGAGAGTCTCTCCAATACTCCAATAGCCGTGTCTGACTATTCACATTAAAGTAGGGCAAGTCATACAAACCATCATATTCCTTTCACTTCTGAAGCTGTCCCCGAGATTACGAAACTTTTTTGAGTACAATATCATGCTCAACTCAACGTAATATAAATTTTGACCTCGAGTATGAAATCGTACTAAAAATGTTTCGTGATCTCAGGGCCTGGTCTCTTTCATGTCTTGCTGGAATAGTTCTGTGTATTTGACGTCCTCTCTAGTATGCTGCTATCATGTCGTGACAATGTGTACTGATATCCTGTCTACAGATCCTGATATATCCAGACACCCAGATATAATTTCTACAGACACCCAGATATCATGTCTACAGACACCCAGATAATGTTTACAGATGCCCAGATATATCATGTTTACAGATGCCCAGATATATCATGTCTACAGACACCCAGATATCATGTCTACAGACACCCAGATATATCATGTCTACAGACAACCAGATATATCATGTCTACACACCCAGATATCATGTCTACAGACACCCAGATATGTTTACAGATGCCCAGATATATCATGTCTACAGACACCCAGATATATCATGTCTACAGACACCCAGATATCATGTCTACAGACACCCAGATATCGTGTCTACAGACACCCATATATCATGTCTACAGGCACCTAAATATATCATGTCTACAAACACCCAGATATTATGTCTACAGATGCCCAGATATCGTGTCTACAGACACCCAGATATCGTGTCTACAGACACCCATGATTTATCCTGTGTACATACACTCTTATGTCTCCCATTTACAGACACTAAGAATACTAAGATATGTGTACAGCGATAGAAACTAACTTTAACACTTACTCGCCCGAACAGTGATACAAATGACAAATGATATGAATTTCTAATAGTCCTTAGGATCCCCTTACTTAACATTGGGGGAAATTGGTCAGGCTAGCGGACTAGTGTCAATGTCGATCCCTGTGTGTATAAGTAGTACATGTATTACTATTATGCTTGTGTTGCAGCTACAACTGTGAGGACAGCCGGTGTTACCACGATCTGGCTCGGCTGAGAGGAATCAAATACATGACCTGGGAGAAACCTGGCAAACTAGACCAGGAGGATGAGGTGTGTGTATGCTTGTCTGTATCTGTCTCTGTGTGTGTGTCTGTCTGTTTGTCTGTCTTGTGTGTGTGTGCCCTGGAAATCACGCTGGTAACAAATTTATCCAATATCACAATACAGTAGACCTCGCATATAATGTACTCATTGGGACCGGCTATTTTTGTCCATAATATATGCGAAGTCTGTTATACGCATATGATGCCGTAATTAGCATTAGACGGGACTGGGACTTCAGATTCCATATGTTGTAGGCAAGTGAAGTGTCCGGTTTATGCGAGGCCGTTATATGCGAGCGAATTTGCAAAAATTCATGCCAAATGTCTGTAATGTGCAAGCCTATGATGGCCGTAATAACGTAGATGCAGTCATTTATGCGGTTACAATTTTTATCTACGGCCAACCAGGGATGTATGACATTTTACATGACACTGCTCAACCAATAAAATCACTAGAATCATGGCATACTGTAAATCATGAAATTAATGTCAGCAGAATATTAATGCGTAAAATCCGACCACCGTATTATCGCATTTAATTGTTGCGCATTAAAGGTAAGACCAGGTAAAAAGTATGTATGGAGACATTGCCGTTTACATTTTATTGGTGTCGCATTTACATCTAAAATCTAGAGGTCGCATTAAATTAGTGGACATTACTTTCGTGATTTACAGTATTTTGGATAAACAGTTTTTTTCTCTCCCATATTCTTCCAGGGCCACCATCCCACACTCGGTGCTCACGCAAAATTCACAAACTACGGCTTTGATGTCAACGAGTTTCTCCGTCTCATCTACAAGGCAACAGATCACATCAGATCGCATCCAAGCTTTATAGCAGCAAAGAAGCAAAAATATGAAACCAAAAGCAAAGATGAGCTATGATGCTTCATCGACTGCTAACATTATATTTTTTACTCAATTTTTCATGCGTGCATTTGCCTTACATACTGTGCAACCATTTTGCCATAATATATTTTATTTAATACATTTATCAACTTTATTTTTACAAATGTTGTGTATTGTTATTTAAGTTAAGAATGAAAGGTGCATATAGGAAATGCTGATTGTTACAAGACTGTGTTTGTTTGTATCATCTGGACTGTGAATCTCTATGCTTATCATGTCAGGGAGTGCTGAACTTTATGATTTATTGATGGTACAGAAATATTAGTAATTACTTATCCTGTGATATTTGATCAGTAGAATTTGATCAGTTATGTTGATCATGTTTATCAAGTTTGACTTCGGGACAGAAGCAATACTAGCTTTAGTTTTAAAGAATGTATTCGCCAGTAGATCTGTGCCCCTTGGATTCATTTGGGAGTATGGATTCGTAAATGGTCAGTATGTCACACTACAAGAGATGAAGTCCAGGTTCAGACCCCAAAGTGTGGGTGGTGAAGAACCATGCCTTATACTTGAAGAATTATTTATGCTATGTAGAGTTTACAGTTACTTGATTATCATCTTCACCATGTGTGCCTTCTGTGACAGTGTTTTAACATGACATGTAGTTATTGCAGCTTCTCTTCCCTTCATAAGCAGACCACAAGATCTGTAGTATTATATACCGTACTGTGGTCCAGGTGGTAAAACCATGTTTTCTTCATCTATTGATACAAGTTTGTTTAACCTTTTTCCTGTTGAAGGCAGCTGGAGATGCCATATGTTTAGTTAATACAGTACCATATAGTGAACAGTGATGTTATCATACAGGGTATCTTCAAGAAGCTCTCGTATCTATTTATATATACCATTAGCCCTTTCTTAGCGATCGGGTTATCGTTCCTCAAGTTCTCTTATATCCACTAAGAGACCATAGCACTCTTTTAGCAATGTATTAGCTATCGGCAAAGAGAGTGCTATGCCTATGGACTCTTAGCAGTTAAGAGAGCTCTGTGAAACGATACCCAGAGTGGATATGAGAGGTTCGAGAAACAATGCCCAGATATACGTTTAGTTAATATATAGTACTAATTTTGTATGAGTTTATTCTAAGTTACAAACATGAATGTCTGACAGTGTTGGATTGGAAAGCGGATGTGGTAATAGATTTACCTTATAAATGCAATAAATATATTATATTCTTAGGAGTTGGGTGTTTGTTTCACTGAATGTTTTCTCATGCTAAGTCAGCAATCGTGATACCATAAGACCATGTGTGAGTGCGGGTCCTATGACTTTGAGGGGTGTTGGGTCATTAGTTTAGGCCACTCTCATTTTAGTAGTGATTGGCCCTGCTCCTTTCTAGCTGTTCTGTCTGTACTTTCTGTCAGGGACATGTGCGGTTACAAAGGAGCAACACCGCACAAGTGTTCTCGTCCGGGACATGTACCAGCGAAATAGGTGGTGCAGACAGAACAGCACACAATCCAACATGTACTCTGTACTGTGCTGTGTTTGCTCACTCCATTCTAAAGAATCTACATGTACTAGACATGTGATAGAACATTAGAATGGAGCACACCCCTAGTATGTGTTACATTTATCATTCATGATATGATACTCCCAGGCCTCGAAAACACAGGCCATTATGACTACACTAACCTCTTAAATATTTGACGCAGGTTAGTGTAGTCATAATGACCTGCGTTTTCGAGGATGGAATCCTGTGAGATCAAGTTTCTCAGTTTTCCTATTTCTACAAGCTTCCTACACTGTTCTGGATCAAATGCATGCTGTATCCCTATAAGCATGTTTTTTTCAACTGCAGCGATACAGCGTTATTCATCCACAAGTTCTACTAGCTCGAGATTCCTCTAGTCTTCTGACCACAAGATACTTTTTAAATGGGTATGGTCATGGGAATCTGGCCATACCCATATACACATATCTTATGGTCAGCAGGGAAGGATATAGGAATCTTGAGGTAAAGTTCAACAAGACATCTGAGATCGTATTCGAATGAGAAACAAAAAATACCCTTATTCATAACGTATCAAAAACTCTTTATTGTTATTTACAAACAGTAACAAAATTAACAAACATAACCAATCGCAATATAATTATATAATTATGTATATATATACACACAATTTCACATCATTTGGAAAGCACATTTGGAAAGTATGTTTAGCACATACATTTACCGTAATTAAATGAAAGTGGTCGTTATACATTTAAAATGTAGCCGGATAGTGATGACATTAATTACATATACTGTTTCTTGGCATCGTGTTGGTATCAATTGTTGCTGATAATTATAAACGACCTGATTTATATATAATTAATAACATATTTCCAGTAATATTGCAAATACCTTTTACGGAATGGATTGTATTTTTAGTTATTTACCAAAATAACTGGAAAACGGCTACCTGTTGGGAGTTAATGTTGTAGTTCCGTACTAATCTTTAGTGGACCCAAGACACCGTCATTACTAAGCCTGCACCATTGGCCATGTTATGTTGTATGCCGTATAGGATCCCATCTTATATAACTAAATAGCAACGTGCTCGTTGTATGACTACGCTGAAATACCGTTGATAGCTTGAACAAGTGTTAACCTATGTAGACAACTTATAGACAGCTACCCTACATTACATCTTCTGAAATGTATGACCATTGCCTACTTTTAACATCCGTCAATGGCGGATGTAAGCAGGAAACCTACTTTTAACATCCGTCAACGGCGGATGTAAGCAGGAAACCTACTGTTAACATCCGTCAACGGTGGATGTAAGCAGGAAACCTACTTTTAACATCCGTCAACGGCGGATGTAAGCAGGAAATGGCCGTGTGTTTCAGAGGATAATCATACTCATTCTCCGGTTCTGATCATCTATTTCTGAACCATATACACACACTATGCTCCAAGTTCATCCACTGGTTTTGATCATCTATTTCTGAACCATATACACACACTACGGTCCAATTGCAAGTTCATCCACTGGTTCTGATCATCTATTTCTGAACCAGACACACTGTCCTATACCTCGTGTACGTCCAGCCGCTGATATGTACAACATGTACAAGTATATTCTGTACAAGACCTCCCGAGATATACTCATAGATACACCGATGTAGCTACTGTGGTCCATTAATACTATACAAGCATATTGTTCCGCCGGATGTGGATCTCAGCGAAGTCATTTAATTAACAGCGGTGTCCACTCATGCAGTCTCTGTTACTTGTTAAACAAGTTCTTAACCTTCTGTGTTTAACATGTCAAGCTCTACAACATTGTTACGTAGTCCAGTACCAGACCATCCCACTTCGAAAGGTATTCAGTCCCGACTAGTATACATGTGGTTGTATACATGTTGTACTAAATTGTTCTTTAAGCCCTTCGCATAGTCAAAAGGAGTTGAACATTAGAAGTCCTACACTATTTGTAGGCTTTGACTAGTCATGAGTTTCATAACACAGCATTTCCAAGATATTGTATATCCAGTATAAGACACTGGCTGAATTCGATTGGATCGAAAGTTTTACCCCATTAACTACTTCTTGATTGGTAGTGAAGGTACAGTTCCTTGAACCGAAGTGTCATATGGCACACATTATTGCAAGCTCTGGAAGACATTGGCCTTAACATGTATCATTTGTCCATTGCGCACCTCGGCTTTCAACAGCATCTGATGGAATAGCGAACGTCTTCATTCTGTCTTCAAGAGACGGGGAATACTGGACAGAAAAAATCCTGTGTGTACACACTTGTAATGTCGTCCATTAACACACGGAACAAATATCTTTCCTTGACCGTCTTCGCATTGTCATAATAGTCATGGAAGGGTGTAATGGGTATACATCCATCATACACCCACCCGTCTACATTGTCCAACTACTTCCGGTCCCGCCACAGGAAGAAATCCGGCACTTCCTGTCCCGTCACACGTGGGACGCCACTACTTCCGGGGTCACATCACAGGTAGAAGTCCGGCGGCTGGTGATGGTTATTCAATGTGCTGCTTACGACTCCGCGGGTTGCGTTCTCGTATAAGTGTTCGTTCTTGAAGCTGTCGTACGACAAGTTCTGGTTGTAGTCCGGCACGAGGTGCGGCGGGAGATTGGTGGGCGGGTGGTATACGAAACTTCCGGCGATAATCGACGGCTCGTAGTGACTTTCGTCACCCATAGTGCACAGCGCGTTGTCGCTCGAGTTGTCATGGTAACCGTGAATACGGGTGGCGCGAGGGGTAGAGTGTGCGGCAGGGTAATATACCTGGGGATAAAAATGGAAACTGTTTCATATGTATGCAAATAAAGTTAATAGTCTATCAGAACCGAAAAAAACTATTATTTGAATTTTGCTCAGCCCAAAATCTTCGGTGCAACCAACATAAAGTTATTTTATCATTTTTAATTTTTTTATTTACGACATATCGTACACGAGAGCGAGCCATCATCATTGTATGCTACATATCCTACACTGGACCCTCCTGTATACCAAGGTAACCGTATCTATTATAGTCATGGCCCCCGTTTCACGACGGCCTCCTAAAGTTGGGAGCTCCTAAAGTTATGATCCAGTTTGTCACCTCCTAAGTTATATGCCGATTTAAGAAGGGATATGACTTGTGACATGGTCGGGAAATACTTTAGGAGGTGATAACTCGGGTTAGGAGTTCCTAACTAGTTAGGACACCGTCGTGAAACGGGGACATGGTCTTACACATTGGTTACGTTAGAGTTCTGACACATCATACAGGAGAGTCATCATCATTGTATGCTACACTGGACCCTCCTGTACCAAGGTAACCTTATCTACTATAGTCTAACACACTTGTTATAATGATATATAAGGTAACGTTAGAGTTCTGACACATCGTACAGGAGAGCCATCATCATTGTATGCTACACTGGACCCTCCTGTACCAAGGTAACCGTTACAATGATATATAATGTTACCCTAGAGTCACGACACATCGTACAGGAGAGGGGGCCATTATCATTGTATGCTACATGTCCTACACTGGACCCTCCTGTACCAAGGTAACCGTTACAATGATATATAAGGTTACCCTAGAGTCACGACACATCGTACAGGAGAGTGAGCCATCATCATTGCATGCAACATGTCCTACACTGGATCTTCATGTACTAAACCAAGGTAACCGTATCCCCTAATAATAGTACTATATTCAGCATTGTCTTGCACAATGGTTACAATGGTAGATAAGGTAACGTTAGAGTTATGAAGTTTCGTACAAGAGGTCCCAGTACTTACGTCCGCGGCGTAGTTCTCGTAAGCTCTGTACATCTTGTCTCTGACGGCGATGTCGTACGCCAAGACCGGCTCTCCAAACCACGGCACCAGGCGAGTCTTCTTGATGGGACGGTGATGCCGATGGCGGAACCGCCGTCTGGAACATGGAATACTTGTTGGTGCTGCATGTTCACTAAATCCTAGTCATATGAACACATTTACTCGCATACGTTGTTCTTTACACATCAGCATATTTACGGTAAGTAATTTTATAATGTGGACGCATTTACTGATATAAGTAAATATAATATGCACATGGTGTATATTTGCATCACTTCAAGAGGTAATGCAAGAGTATACTTACTCCATATGAGTAAATGTGTGAATGTGAATAGGATACTAGTTAAGTTGCACAGGCGTGTGTGTGTGTGTGTGTGTGTGAGAGAGAGAGAGAGAGAGAGAGAGAGAGGGGGAGAGAGAGAGATAGAGAGAGAGAGAAAGAGAGAGCGAGAGACAGACAGGCAGACAAACATACAGAGAAATGGAAAGAGAAAGATTCCAGGAACAAACAAAATCGACGGCAACAGAGAAGTAAACCGTTGTATAAAAACAAAATTCAGTATGACAATTACTAAATAGGCTACATACCTTCTACAATTCCGACCAATTGCCGTTTACAATACCGAGGACCCTACCGATTGCTGCCTACTATACTGATGGCCTTATACTAGAAACTGCCGTGTGTATTACAAGGCAGTTTCTAGTATATAAGGCCTCTGGATACTAGACAAACATTTATTTACCAACCTTCTCTGGATCTGCCATTTTCTGACGGCGGCGATGATGATGAAGATGACTGCAATGAAGGACAACATCCCGAGGGTGCCGCCTATAACGATCTCGGTCGGAAACGGGGAGCGGGGCTGTAGAGAGAACGGAAAGAGGAGTCAAGCTTCGTCTCGATGGTAACATCTTAAAGATCATCTACGATTCTGATCACTTTTTGAAATGTATTTGATTAATGTTCGTTTTATGTGTCTCCGCTGAACATTACTTTGAATTTAGGAAGTTACGTCATCTAGAAGTAATAATAAAGGCAATGGCTGTTGAAACGGTGTCAATACAATTACATGTAGAATAATGTTTCAAGAAAAACATAAAGGAAACAACAAAAGTGGAATAGATTTCACCATAACTACTGGTCATAACTAACAAAGGAGGATTGACAACATATGTATACGTAGTTTCTATTTCAGGCTTACTTTACATTCGTTTTCTAAACTATTCAACGCATGGGAACAGAGATGTTGATATTGTTCAAGCAAATCGTGACGGTTTCACCCCGCACTCTGGGAATTCGTGTGTCACATCTCGGTGTCTAATGGAATTGGAAACTCAATCATCAGCTTCCCAACATTCCAGTAGAACAAACCCATTCTTATACACCCCTATACGCTGTCTTCACCATGAACACATTGACGCCATGGGCAGCATAATATCGGTTGAACTCGACGCCTCTACATTACCAGAAAGGCATTGAGGCCAGTTTCGAGCTGCGATGTCCGCCATTGTGAGGATTCCGTTCTGCCGAGGTCCTGCCGTCTGCTCATGTTAAACTCCGGGACTGAATCCCAGAAAACAACTCAAAGGTTCGGGTCGAGAAGTCCTCCTCATTAACACGGACTCTCTGGCATCCAAAAACAGACAACGCCCGCTTGTGCAACCTTTGCTGGGCGGGCGGACACTGAAGCAGACGTCAAACACGAAGCAGACGACAGATGACTCTCGGCAGGGTCCGACAGAAACAAACGCCACGGCATTACCCAAAGACGTCCTAATTCCTCCGCTCATTACACAACAACATGATGTTATGTTGAGCGTTACATCCCTATACCGGGACTGGAAACATCAACATTTGCTTCATCAACATCAACGGTTTAAGTAAGGATCCGGATATAGAAGATTTAATCACCCGCAAAATGTCTGGAATTACCAATGGCAATTTATAAAGACACTTGGCTAGAGATCTATATAATAGGATGGCATTCAAAGGATGGTGATATTGTCCATAATGTGTTAATTTGGAGATATATTTCAGAATGAAGGATAACCTTAATTGTGTTAGTAACGCCACCAATCATTCCAGAAACGGCCCCTACGTTTGTTTACACATATAGCGATAGGTTAGCTTACTGGCTATTTGTGCAGCTAATTCACGAGGGGGATTAACCACTACTTGAAAAATCCCTTTCCCCTGTTTACACGGGGTTGTAGTTTTTTGCACCGGTTTTCAAAATCTGATTTTTGAGAAATAAAGTAGTAAATTGACTTTGAAGATACCACAGAAATGTTTAAAGTCGGAAGTATTATCCAAGTAACTATAATAAAACCCAGTATACACGTGTAATTTGGTATGTAGTAACCTTTCTCAAAACATATTGGAACAATGCTGTACATTTTAGCATATGGTACACATTTGAATAAGTATTACCATATATCTTATTAAAGTTTTCCGAGTGTGTTGGTCATGTTTTCAGGCAACGTGTCTTAAAAGAACACACCTCAGTAGGTGTCGAAAGCGATGTTGTTTTTAGTACCAAGTTTGAAATGCCATATAACTCGGTCAGAATCTCAAGAAACGGTTTAAAACAACATTGTCAGTAGGCCTACTTATGAGAACTATTTTGAGCCATTGACACGTGTTACGACTACTTTCAGCATTGAAACTATATAAGCTCAAGATGCCAAGTGAGGTCACTTTGAAAATAATTTCAAAGAGGAAGTTGGAAAATTCACATTTCAATGATTGGATTATTCAAGCGGACTTGAAAATAATAAGTCGCTATATAATTGCATCCTGTATCTCATCTTCTATCTACATAGCAGAGCAATGACTTTCACTTTCAAAGAATGTAGCGTACGAAATAGTGGAAGTCACCATGGGATAGAGGATGTCTTTGATTGCACTAACTATAATCTGACATCCGATG
The DNA here is from genome assembly GCA_032361325.1 of Lepetodrilus fucensis. Taxonomy (NCBI): domain Eukaryota; kingdom Metazoa; phylum Mollusca; class Gastropoda; order Lepetellida; family Lepetodrilidae; genus Lepetodrilus; species Lepetodrilus fucensis. Next base: position 16,566 of record JAUTBV010096326.1, read on the forward strand.
TTCAACAAGAAACATGCTTGTGATGTTAGCGAATCTGTTAGATGTCCATGGGTGTTGGTTATACATGTTCACCCAGCGGAGAATGGGTACCCGGAAGGATGACATAGGCATGTGAATAATAAACCTCTAATGCTTTGAAATGAAGCTTGAGTTGTATAATCCCCAGGGAGTTGAGAAGGAAAATGTGAGCACACTGATCCACTGACCGCAGTAATAAATGTAGCGCTATGAATACGCTTTAGAGTATGATTTGGGCGTAATTCTTCTTCTTCTTATTATTATTATTATAATAATAATAATAATAATAATTATTATTATTATTATTATTATTATTATTATTATATTATTATTATTATTATTATTATTATTATTATTATTATTATT
>JAUTBV010096337.1:0-11977 GCA_032361325.1 Lepetodrilus fucensis
GAAGAACAGGTCTTCAGTTGTCTTGCAAGCATTTTTATGATTACAGTGGAGCCTATTTGAAATGAGAATGTTTATTTATGCATTTTATTATATAAACATTTTCTGGGCGAGTGTCAGTCATTGCGGGTGAGTGGCATTTCCAAGTCACTCGCCCGACTGGCTAGTGCCAAAAAAAGTTAGTTAATATCTCTGCTACATATTTTGCATAGTGAAAAATATGCTCCTAGTCCCATGACCTATTTATTAATAAGTGATAACAAGTTCAGTCGATTTTACAAAAATAGTACTGTAAAATAGTTAACGTTACATATATAGTCAGTGATGCTTGAATTAATTAATAGAATTTATATTGTGCCAAATCCACACTAAGGCATGGCCATCGCACTACATTATTACCCCAGTCAATGGATCAACGTGCACTCATTTCACCTTTTCAACAACCTGGAGAGTATGCAACCCAAGCTGCCAGTTAAGGGGCTAGAAGATGTACATTCTCATTCTACCGCAGGGCTCTGGACTAACGTATGCCCGACGTACAGGGTCAAGTTAAATTGCACTGCGGGCAACCTACTTTTTAACACTTTGCACCTTTGCTGCCTTTGCTACTTGCCCCGACTTGCTCTGCGGGCAAGTAACTCAGAATGTTAGTCTAGAGCCCTGTACCGGGTAAAACAAAAGATTTATTTATTTCGTTGTCTTGTATGGGTGAACTATTCCTGCTGTGATATAAAATAAATCACAAATTCAATCGATCAATTATAATTAATTTCCATATCTTATTTCAGATTCCCTACTGTGACAGAGTTGTACATTTGGATGTGACATAGGGTGTGGAAGAAATCTGGAGGATGTAGTACCCGTGTAATCCAGCTCTTCTAAAATAGATCTGCTTCTGACGTAGTCACAGTGATCTATTGAGGGAGATCTTCTACACTCACCATGACAGAGACCTGTGCAAGACCCGAAGCCTTGGTCGATGCCAGCAGATCTGACACTCTAGCCAAAGACATCTCAGCGACATCCAGATCTTCCCCCGTCATCACCATCGTCGCCGCGTCGCCACTGAACGACGACAGTCTCGATGGAAACTCCATGCCTTGTGTGATCATAGAGCATGTCGGCCCCGGTTCTCCCTCTGCTGCAGCCGGTGACACCCAGGGTCAGTCAGAAGGTGTCCACAAGTGCGACGAATGTGTCTACTCCAGCCACAATAAACACTACCTGAAGCAGCACATTGACCTTGTGCACAACCCGGAGCGACCCTACAAGTGTCCATTCTGCGACTATGCAGGGAAGCGGAGCCATTCACTGCGTGAGCACTTGGTCGTCCATACTAACGAAAGGCCGTATGAATGCGAGCACTGCAACGCGTCGTTCAGAAAGAAGGGACATCTCACGAATCACGTGAAGCTTCACACGACTCAGAAACTGGTCAAGTGCAGCCTGTGCTCGGCATATCTCATCGACCAGGAAGCCTTCGTGCTACACCTCAAGGAGATGCACAAGACTGACATGATATATGCTTGCGAGATATGCGACTACGTGACCGGTGACCATGACACGATCGTGAATCATATCAAGACCCATGACAAGGTGTTCAAGTGCATCGAGTGCTCGTTCATCACTGGCGACATCAACAAGCTGGGGTCTCACGCCGACACTCACAGTGCAAAGGCAGCAGTACCTACTCTACCTCCACCTCCACAACCACAACCTCAGGCGGTAACAGTCGACGAGCCTCGGCAGTCGCCACCAGCAACATCCGCGCCGAAGGTGGAACAAGTCAAGCAGTTGGTGATGATCAAGTGCACAGAATGTGGCTTCATGGACTTGAATCCTGACACAATGAAAGCTCACATGTGGGTGCATATCGACTCAGAGGCGAAACCTGAACAGAAGGACGATGCCGCTGTCGCCAAACCTGCTGAGAAGCAGGCGAAGGTCGTGCAGCCGGTCTCCAATGAAATCAGTATCATTGACGGAACTCTTCCTGAAAATGCTGCGTACAAGTGCACGGAGTGTAGCTTCATACATAAGGAGGCTACAGTGTTCATCAAGCACATGTTGTCGCACCGACTTAAACCTGCAGCGAAGGCAGAACCCGAAAACCCTCAGAAGCAGCCACAGCAGCAGCAGCAGCCTCTTCTTCAGCAGCAGCTGCTGCAGCCACAGCCACTTCCGCTGCACATGCCGCCGCCGCCCCCACCACCGCACCTCCAGCAGCAGAAAAACGAGAAAGCGGATCAGAGGTTCATGGTTACTCCTGTTACGAAGGAAAACACGTGCAAGAACACAGAGAAGACTCCCTTCACTCACGATCAGGCGTCTGGCCGATTCCGGTGCATCATCTGCGGATACACATGCGAGTACCAGCGTACGATCAAGGCTCACATATGGAAGCACTCCGGAAACAAGTCCATCGACTATCCCATGTTCCAGAACGGACCTCTCAGTATGTACGACGACATGCCCACTCCAGCGGTGAAATTCGTTCCCAGGACAGTGGAAGTGTCTCCTGATAAAGTCTCTGAGAAGAGTATTCCTGTTGCAGCCCACGAAGAGGTCGGGATTGCCAAGCCGATTGGGTCTTTCACCGTCCAGAAGGTCGTGCCAGATTCTGAGCCACTGGCATTAACTTCCTCTTCAAAAAATGAGAATACCATTACAAATATCAAGCTTGTCAAAACGGATTCTTTTCCAAAGACGCTAACGGGAGGCACCGCCATCTGTCACGTGCAGACGGCCGACGGTAAGACTCTAGCCTTGGTGAGGGAGACTGTACAGCAACCTCCTGTTGCAGTTAGCAATACTAAGTTGAGGAAGGTCGCACAGCTGCTGACCGAGCCTGTTGATGAAGTTCTTAAAAGGGCCTTGACACGCAAGCCAGTTGAGATGGGTTCAGATGATAATAAATCAGTTATTCTTGATGTTAAATCACTTATATCAGAAGACAAAAATGTCAGTCCGGTTGCATCTCCGAAATTGTCCAAATCACCAGTTATAGTGATAAAGGAAGACACACCTTCGCCAGAATCTACCTCCCCACCCAACGCTACTGATGAACTTCCTTCTAAGGAAAAGCCTAGTCAAGGGGAAGACGTGATGTTTCTCCAAGTCGCCAAGAGGATATGCTTCGAGAAAGAAGCAGAAGTGCCCAAAACGGAGATAATCAGTGTTGTGGTGGAGACAGTGGACATGATTCCGTCATCTTCTGGTTTCACTGGGATGAAGAGCCAGCAGAACAGCCCACGAGTTCAGGACCCGGCACAAGCTGATGAGTGGGGAGAGGCTGGAGGTACAACTGAACAGGAACCTCCTCCACAGCAAGCACCAGCAGAGGCCAAGTCCCCCTCGGTCTCCACCAGGGCACGTACACGGCAGGCAGCCAGGGCAGAAAAGGACAAGTCTGACGAGCGGGTCAAGGACATGCAGGTCAAACAGCTTGCTCTGCTCGCCAAGGAAACCGCCAAGGAGGAGGCAGATCCGGCCGAGGCCAGGGGCCCTCTCACCAGAGCCAAGAAGCACAGCGAAGAAGCCATCACGCTGTTGTCCCTGCTGAAGAGGCACCCGATTGTGAATCCACTCGCTGCGTTGAAGGTAGGAGCTGATGGCGGCAAGGTTGTGAAGGCCAGTCAGGATGTGGACAGCGAGACTGAGTCTGAGAACGAAACTGCTGGGGATAACTCCGGCGACTCCTCCAAGCCCAAGACTGGGATCTGTTCGTCGTTGCTGGCCGTTATCGAACAGCTGAGGGAGCGGTCCAAGTCCGAAAGCGAAACGGACGAATCTCTGATCGCCAGGAACCTGTCGGGCAAGCGGACTTCCAGGCGGAGAAGCAGGCGAGAGTCTAACGAGGAGGATCTCGATCTGGGTCACGTGGAGAACATGGAGATGATCATGGAGGACGGGGAGCAGAAGTACCGCTGCAAGCTGTGCCACTACACCAACTCCAAGACACTCATTCTCAGGCTCCACATGCGCCTGCACAAGTCCAAGAAACCGTTCGAGTGCTCCCTGTGCGAGTTCATCGCCGAGTCCAGTGAGTCTCTCCAGGAGCACATGATCAGACACTGCAAGATGCGCACGTACCCCTGCAAGCTGTGTCCATCCAACTTCAACTACAAGAGTCAGCTGAGGGCTCACATGCGCGCACACAGCGACAAGGACCCGCTCGTCTGTCACCTGTGCGACTTCGAAACCAACGATCCCATCTCTTACCGGAACCACCTCCGCTTCCACGCAGACCAGTATTACCACAAGTGCGACGTCTGCAGCAAGCTGTTTGCCTCCAAGACGGAGCTGCGCTCTCACAAGAAGGAGTCGTGCTACAAGGACAAGCCCGAGAGCGTGGACTCTGACACCACGACGGACTCTGAATACGAGATCGGCAGCCTGAACGAGAACTTCAAGTGCTCTCAGTGCGACTTTTCCACGTCGAACGTCAACCACTTTAACGAGCACGCCCGGATCCACGAGGACAGCAAGACGCTGAAGTGCGAGCTGTGCGACTTCACGGCGGTGTCGAGCCGGAGTCTGAAGTCGCACATGAAGCGGCACATCAACGACCAGCGGTACGTGCAGCAGCCACTGGAGCAGTACAAGTGCAACCTGTGCGGGTACGTGTGCCACCACCTGCCCTCGCTCAAGTCCCACATGTGGCGCCACGCCAGCGACCGGAACTACAGCTACGAGTTCACCAACGACGTCATCAACGCCGCCATCGACTACGACTGCCGCGTGGACAGCAGCAGCAGCAACACCAGCGACCCGGACGTCCTGGAGAAGGTGCTGGCCTCGGAGAAGAAGATCCTGGAGGGCCGGCTGAACAACTCGTTGGGACCCGATGGACGCCAGCCCGTCTGCTGGGTGGTCTTCAAGTGCTGCCAGTGCGGCTTCGAGACCATCAACAAGGCGCAACTCAACGTCCACATGCGCTCACACTCCGACATCATCCAGCAGACGCTCGAAGTGTCCCAGTGCTACATGCTACCAGTCCTGGGTGGCAAGAGGCCTCACAGCGAGTCGTCGGTGTCCAAGGGAGATGACCCACCTTACAAACTGATCAAAACGCAAGATCATGGCTAGTTAGGAAAGTGTTCGTAATGTGTTCATAGAGAATTTTGTTTGCATTTTATGAATTACAGTAGTTTAGAATTTTGTTATCAGTTGATCTGATTCTTTTCATGCTTTCATACAGATTGTAATGGATTGTAATTTAGATATGTTGTGCTTGTGATTTTGAAGTGCCTATTTGTGCTTTATCCAATCTGATGGTAGATTATATTTCATGCGATTTTCAAATGCTTAATGATATCTGTTAATGATGTCTGTTAATGATATCTGTGAATGTAAGATAGTTGCAGTGATATGATACTGGTTATTGGAGTGCTTTAGATGTGCCATATGACAATTTGCATTACCTATCCATATTTCGACTGTACATTATTTTAATGTAAACTGAGTACAATTTTCAAACCCAAGATTTATTTGTGGTTACGTGTACATTGTATTATATCTCTCTGCTTTTGAAATATGACTTATTTTGGAGAATAACCAAAATTATACGATAAATACCATTACATGGATTGGGAAAAGTATCAAAGGGACATTTTATATCAATAGAAATCCAGTGGTCTACTACATTGGGCCATTTTTGAGAACGGTAATAGCAAATTATTCATATATTTCCTAATACCAGCAACAATGACAAGTCATGACGATCATTGAAAGCTTAAAAATGTTTGTAAATTTCTGTTCAAAGTTGCATGATGACTTATTCTAAGACAGTTGGGGCCCCAATATAATGAAAGTTTTCTGAGTACAGATTTTAGATGAGCATGAAATCGTACTCAGAAAGTTTCGTAATCTCGGGGCCCGGTTTTCGATTTATTATACCGGTTTAACACATAATCAAAGAGCATTGGTGATAGTGATATGGAGCTGGTATATTATGTTGCTAATGAATTAATCTAGTCATTGTACCTTCAGTAATGCCTCCCACCTCTGTTCATTTGACTTGCTCAGCTCACTACCAAGCTATTGTTTCTCGAAGCTCTCGTATCTACTATGTGACCATAAGAACTCTTGTAGTGATCTCTAATACACAGGGATTGTGTATTTACGAGAGCGCTATAGTCTCATAGTGGGTATGGGTTCTATAACTGCCCACCTATATCTGAAACTAGCAGCAGCAGCAGTATGGTTTTATCTGAATGTTCAGATATTTATTTTCTATTGACATTCATGTTATAATTACAATATTCTGTTATTAACACATTTGAATATTTGTTTAAGTTCATTTCCGGAAAAGATCTATCTATCTTGTTTACTAACTAACTATCTTGTTTACCGTTTTATATTAGAATGAGTTTTCCATTTTCAATACTTGGTTTGGTGAATTGGTCTTGCATTTTAAGTTTGTCTTTTTAGTACGGTATGTGTCCCATTACCATTTCCCAGACTTTTTTGAATTGTCGATTAATTATTTTTATATTTTAAATGCTATCATAATCATACAAATATCTACCTAAACACTTTCTTCAAGTGTTTTGTACATGCTATTATTTACAACTTATTAACTGACGAATCATTTAAATTATGGCACATATCTCCTCAAGTGCGTTTAAATTTCAAATTTCAAATCTCCATTTCGTCACACATGGGTGAAAGATTCCTGTTCTGATGTAAAACAATAATTCACTCCAGTGTCCCTTTAAAAGCAATAATTTGTGTCCACAATCTGATTTTGTTAAAACAACAGCTGCATAAGTGAAAGATTCCTGCTGCTACATAAGCAACAAATCACTCATTCACTTTTGTTAAACAGAATTCTCATGCCACTCTTTTATGGTACTTTCACTGGGCAATATGTCGACATGATGCATGTAATTGGCTACAGTAGAAAGGGTTAATAATTACATGGAGGATGTGTCTCAGCTGCAACAGTGATGGTTTTTTATGTATACTCGGAACAAGAATCCCACTCGTATATCATAGGTGTACTGATCTGAAGGGACTGACATATTGGGCATTGTCACTTTACTGAGTATGTGTACCTTGTTACTGAAGATTTCTTTTGTGCTGGCTTGAATACTAATGGCTTTGTTTTAAAATTCTGTTGAGAACTGTCTTGATGAAATAATTCACTCAACCTTCTAGATCTCAGCTTGTGTTGCTCCAGTGTAACACACATTTGGAATGTTGTATTTTTAATATACAATACTACAAGTTTGCTATGTTTGGATTTGCTTGCAATTTTAAATACATAAAATCTACATTTGAATCTACATTTTATTTTACCTTTTCATTGTAGTGAGTTTCATTTTATTGATTTTACTTATCTTGTTTAGAAATTACAGCTTACATTTATGAAACAGAAAGTTAGTTGATGATACCGGTATGTATGTATTGCATGATCAGATGAGAATATTTATTACCACAGAGATATTGTTGTGCGAGCACATACTGTTAACTGTTAGTGCTTATTTAACTGTCATTAGTAGTGCTCACAGTGCTTAATGTTCTATCATGTTAGCTTTGGAACGGTATCTACAGTACTTATGCAAAACAACAGTTCATCATACTTCATATCATTGCTCTTGTACCATATCCATACTATTTAATTTCATTGCAAATGAAAATGTTTGAAACAGCTTGAATTCGCAAGAGGAAAGCAATTATAATTCATGGCATTACAATAAGTTATATTTCAGCTTATAATCTCTACCTGGCCTGCATTTTACAAAGGGTCGTGCCTGTAGTCCCAGCATAAATTGAGATTCGTGTCTTCCTGTTATGGTAAAAGCATGCTGTACGCCCTGATTTAGGCCAAGACTACAGTACGACCCTTTCCTGAATCGCAGGCCAGATCAGTCGTCATCATTTTAAATCTCTCCATTGACAATACTGCCAAAGATTTCTGAACAGTTTATCTGATATTAAATTATTACACCATGACAAATGCAGTTCCTATTCTAAGGTTTGTGATACATATACATGCAACAGGCAATTTGATCAAACAATAGCCGATAATACTTAGTTTAATGGAAAAACTATTGTTTCTAGTTTTTTAACTATTTTTTAAACCAACCCACTGAAATTGAATCTATCATGGGAAATACTTGTAAGAAAAATGTAATGGTTTCTAGTGGGCAGAAATTGTATGCACTGTATCTAGAAGTACATGTGTACAACATACTTGTACAGTATATACAGTAGTCTGTTTGAAAAGGGTCATGTATGCATCATAGTATTGGTCCTTTAAACAAACCAGTCCTGTTCAAATGTTCAAATGGTCACATTTAAAATATGAAAAATACCGGTATGACAAATTTGGTGCCAAACATGTGTCGTACAATTATTTTGTATGCATACAAGTAATTTGTTTGGTTTTTTTACCATATTTTGAGACTAAATGTAGGTGCAAAAATAATTGTAATATTTGATGAACATTGTAAACTTAATTTGCCAAGCTCACCAAATATGATTTTATTGTCTACACTACATGATAATTGTAAAGTTTCAATTTTTATTTATTGATAATCTTCAGGTTGTGCATTTCTTTTATGTGTTGGAAAAATATTTTGGGTTACGTCCAGAATTAATGAATTTCTTTATTCTTAAACTTTATTAATGTTGATTAATATAGTTGAAAGTGTTCCCTATGAACAATGCTTTGAAGCGTCCCTATGTACTGTAAAATATAAATGGCATGACTTGCTGATATTGAAATGATTAACATAATTAGTACATAAATACAAGACAAACATGCCTGCATTTCACGAAAATGGGTTGTATGAACTTGTATCTATAAAACGGCAGTAAATCAAGGTTTACATCATTTCCTGGTGAAGTAAAAGCATCGCGTACAAACTGATTTATGCCAAGACTACAGTACAACCCTTTCGTGAAATGCAGGTTGGAGCCATGTTTCCCAAGCTGTCCTATGCATAGCGACATAGCTTTCTTGGAGGACAATTTGACATTTTGGGAACATAACATTTTCCTCCGCTTAACGTTGTTGCGTATATGATACAAGCGTTGGGAAGATGGCCACGGGTCTCCCCGGCACAAAAACAGCATAACTCCAACTTCCAAGGTAATCTTTATGCTGATGTTAATGCTGTAGTCTATGGCTATGTTGGAGTTGGGGTTGCGCAACATTACGGCAGAGAGCTCAACCTTACATTACATTACATAATTTTGTTGGCCAAATATGCTGACCCATGTTGGAATTAAATATTAGAACGTGTAGAAGCGAATTTTCACATCAAATGTACAGTGAAGTAATACATAGGCAGGAATTCTAGTGTTTGTTGTTGAATGTGGGAAAGCTAATGGTCCTTAATGCCAATATATTGCATATGTGCATGTACTTGCCATCTATTACAAATCATAGTGTTCTGAATCAGTATTGTGTTCATCAATGTTGTTATAGTACCTGTTACCATGGTTGTATGTGTATTGGTCTTCCGCTCGTGTATACATCTTAATGTGCTCTTAATTGAACGTGTAAATACATTTATTTGTGTGAAATACTGTATATTCATAAATGTTCATATACAATTGTTAGTATGTATTCAGCATACTGGTATATAACGAGTTGAGATATTGTTAATTCTCAGTAATATTGGAAATAAGACTATTTTGTGTGAGCTAATTATAATGGACATTTTCATGTTTCTTCATCAGTTCATTAATTATTATTTTTAGATTGAGGGGATACCGTTATTTGCAGATGAATTTTTATCATGCCGACCGTTTTCTTCTCTGCTGGATTAAATCAAAATGGCTGCTCGGGCTATTGAGAATCTCCGGTTTTCTCCAACGGGATGAATTAATATTGACATTTAATTTGGGAAATAAATTTGATTACATACCAAGTTAGGAATTACAAAATATGTACTTTTCTCTTAGCAGGTGAGACTTTCAGACACGCCCCCGACAGACACACACACACACACACACACACACACACACACACACACACACACACACACACTCTCCATGCTCTTCACACTTACACGCTATCACACACACTATCACAACACGCATCATATTCCCTCCCCTGTTTTAGTCTACTTCATGTACACATACATGTGTATACACATTTGTAATTATATCATGTTACTTTTGTGTTTTAGTGCAACTTGTAATCTCTGCTATTATTTTCACCTATTTATTTAGACTCCCACGAATATGCGTAAAAATATTACTTCTTTTCTTTTATGAATATTTTGTTCCTGTTACGAGGCATAATAACATTTACTACATCTTCATTGTATAATGTTCAAGTTTTAGATCTGTACTCAATCTGTACTTAATCAGGTATGCAATATTATTTTACCACATTCTGCATCTGTGAATTAGGTATGTAAAATAATAACTTTAAATTAGAAAATAAATTGTTTTAAATTACCAGAAATTTATTTGTATCGAAGCAAAATTTCATGAAAGGTTTACGAATGTGTATCTGTCAGTGTTCAAGATTCCTGCAATAACTCTTGCTATATAGTCTACTCAAACTATATAGAATGTATTTTATTTACAGATCTGTATCCGAGCTATATACAGTACATGTATTAGTATTTGAATCTTGTTCTTCAATATTTATCTAATATATGTGAGTCCATTAAGATTGTACAGGTATTATTACTGTTTATGGATGGAATTTCCTTTGTATGAATCTCACTGTACAAAAATACCCATTTGTCAAATATTACTGGTTATTAAATACATAATGCATGCTTCATAGTCATTTTGTACTTGAGTGGTTTCATCCGAAAAACTTGGACAGAATGATTTATTTAAAATAGAGTTTGAAATGAATAACATGTCATCTTGATATGATATGAAATTCCTTGTTAATGTGACATGGTTTTACTTTGTGAGTGATGTAAGTTGATTATTTAGTTATCTTTCATCTGTTCATTGACTCGTCACAAATGGGTGAAAGATTCCTGCAGCGACGTTAAACTCCATATTCACTCACTCTGTTCGTTGACTGCTCACAATAGTAGTGATTTCTTTTTTTAAGAAACTTTGCTTTAATACAGTGTTGCGTATCCGTCCAAATTTTTAAAGCTCTCTTTTTCTTAGACTGGGACAATTATATGATCTGCAGAAGTGTTATAGCTTTGATTAAAAACATTGTAAAAAAACATAATTCTATGACACTGTTGTCGTAAATATTCCTGCTGCAGCGTAAAGCACAGGTTCAATCGATCATAAAAATAGTGTCCTAAAAAGGTTAACAGATGTATGACTTTCTGAACAAGAATTCTTTGCTTTTAATATTATATTAGGAATACACAGTTTGAATCCATTCGTCAATATTAAAATGTAATGAATGCTTATATTAGTGCACCATCTACCTCTGCTGTACATGAAGACTTCTAAACCAGATTATTATTTTATGTATATTATTTCATTTATTACTATCACTGTTTCGTCGCAAATGGGTGAAAGATTCCCGCAGCGATGTTAAACTCCATATTCACTCACTCACTCACTATCACTGTTTTATTATGGGGCAATTATCGTATTTTATTATTTTTAATTATCTTTTAATTTTTTTCATTATATGTATTTTATAAAAATAAAAAAATCTTATTACGTAATATCTATTAGATCTAGATCTATTTTTAATTTTTTATTTTTTTTTATTTTTTATTTTTAAAATTAAATATGTGTAGTGAAGATACAATGGTACTGTCTAAATTATTTATGTATTCTGTAATACTGTTTGCACTTTCAGCAACCATTTGGTGGATGGAGTATTGCGCTTTTTAAATGGACTTACTATTATTATTCAATGTTCATGTTTACAAGAACGAAGATACTTGGATATTGTCTTTTGTAACTAAATCCATATGCAACACTGTCATTCTGTATGATTATGTACACTCTGCTGTGTGCAGACTGTTTGTTGAAGTCGTCTGTGGTCTGTGCAAGTTTTCCTATGACATTAACTAACTTG